>CANYBF011496669.1:0-10838 GCA_948192965.1 Dalechampia spathulata | reverse complement strand
CTTCAAACACCAAACCTTAACCATTGCCTAAACAAACAAGAAAACTGAGTGGAGACGGATAAACCATAAATCCTTGTGGGATCGATATCATACTATGATAACCTGTATACTTGCAGCTAAGTAGAGATTAGAACTACTGTCGCTAATCAGCGATCAATTACTTCAATAGTTGTTGCACCTGCAATTTCCATAAAGTCATTATTGTACCTGCAATTTCTATAAAGCCATTGTAGTTGTGGCTAATTCTATTAGGGAATGTCTAGTCATTAACTTCCTCCACAGTTACAGCCTTGCTCATCAACTAGTAAGGCACAATGTTTGTAGATGTTAATTCATCATGTGACTATCTTTAATGTGTTCTTACATCTTCCTCAAACATGTAGATGAACTTAGGTCCACCATTCTTTTTCCTCCTGTAAAAATTAATTGAGCTACAATAAGGGTCATAAAACTTAGCATCAATAGCATTCAAATTTACTTAGAAAGGTCAATCATCAACCTAAACTACTTCCACATCATTCCCCTTCCATAATAACAAAAATTGGTGTAAGGATGAAGGGACATACCAGTTTATATGGATCTAGTCTCTACCTAACAATGCATGGTAATTAGCACTAGAATTAATAATAAAGAATGCTGACATAGAAGTACTAGACCTAACTATTAACTCCATTATCATAATGCCCAACGTCTTTGAAACTTCTCCATTAAAAGTTGACACCTGGGCATTGGTTTCAATTAAGTCATCCTCTATCTATCTAAGAAGGTGCATCATAATTGATGGCATGATGTTCATGACAGAGCCATTGTCAATGAGCACCCTAGAAATAGGTCTACTATTCATGTTTGCCTTAATGTAGAGAGGTTTAATATGCTTGGTCATCTCCTCTTCTGGTTTCTTGAATACTACTCTTTTAGGGGATGGAAATCCCAATGTAATACTCTTGTGTATTAATGCAAACTTTAGGATTCTTGAGGACTTCCTCTTCCTCTCTCCTATGTATAAACTCACATGGTAGAGTTATCACGTTACTAGTGGAATTGAAAGTAACAAAAATACCTCCAACTATGAATACACTACTATCTTCTTAGGCCTTAGCTAATGCCATTGCTCCTTTGTCTTTTCCTGCTTTTTCTATTGTGAAAAAAGCCTTCAATTCCTCTATTTCACATGTTCCAAGGTTTCCCTAATCTTTGCTAAATAGTTACTTTACTAGTACTCTCATGATTAATCACTCAACCTCCATCCAAGTTAGCAGTTTGGCCTACATAGACCCATCCTTAGCTTTCTGCTTTAGCTTCTTAGACTTGCTAGCATTCAACCAAAATCATTAATTAGAAGTGGTAGAAGCCACAAGCAGGGGGAAAAGGTCTTCATCTACTATCATACTCTTCTTTTTCTTAGGAAAATTGAGCACTCCTTTATTAATCCAATCCTAGATTAGGTTTCTAAATATCCAATAAGAATTGGTATTATAAGTCCAAGAATTATGATATTTGCAATAATCTTTACCTTTCGATGGGAGTTTTATTACTTTCTCCTTTAACAAAAAATCAAAACTTTCCTCTATCGTAGTGACTTCAAGGGTGTGTTGTGGCTGCTATGAAGATTCAGCCTACTTTTTCCATAAATCTAGCACCTTCCTAACCAAAGGAGGGCATACATAGGAGCGTAAACTTGACACATTAGCCATAGCCACATCTGAATCAACTCTTTCCTAGAAATATGACCCTATTGTAGTTTTCCTTCTCTGGTTCCCTTCCCTTAGCAAGTCTTCATATTCAGACACTTTTATTGCCAACTCATAAAAGTCCCTTAACTCCATACCCTAAAACTTCTTGTGAAGTTTGATATTTTATCTTCTATTTTCTAAAGTTATTTTTGATATTCATGTTGTATTTTAAGTCCCTATTATTAATCTGATGAGATGTTATCAATTAATATAAGGGTTAAAGTTAGCATATATGGATAATATTTCATCTCTTCAAGTATAAACTATTTGTCTCTATTCTTGAAAACTTATACAAAACATGTATTAATGAAATGCAACATCAACTAGCTGAGGAGTGCACTATGATAGATTAGGATCAAGATGATTTGATATTATCAAGGACTAATGCTAACAAAGTTAAAATTAAGGTGAAGAATTTAAACTAACTCTTTGATACGGTTCTACATGGGATTCAAGAGAACCCAAGGAGCTTGAAGGAAGATCCACTAACTCTTCCAAGTGGTCCAGTCACAAGGTCATAAGCCAATAAATTTAAAGCCGCTATGAACATATTTATTCAAGAACAAATAACAATGGACATGCAAGAACAGGCTTTCTACAAGTGCTATTTGTAGCTTAAAGAGGTGCCTAAGGCCATAATATTGCTTGGGCCAAATTTAGAAGAGAATGGAGCCTAAAGGATGCCATTTGGGTCTAATTATGAGGCCATTTGGGTCTAATTTAGAAAGATATTTTTCATGCATGAAGTGAATAAAACCCTTCTTAAAAAGATCCATGTTAAACCTTTTAGGACTTTATCTATGCATGTAGACTATGAAAGACTAATCAGCCTTCTTGATCTATCTCTATAGATCCTTTTACCTAAAATATAAGGAATTTTTCTTAGATATTTCATGGAGAATTACTTGGACAACCAAAATTTAATAGTGCAAGAATGAGACATCATTTCATATAAGTAATATATCATCCACATACAACATAACAAAAGTGTTTGCATTCATACTAACCCTTTTGTAAATACATGGATCATTCATCTTCTAAATGAAACTAAACTCTTTGATTACTTCATTAAAATGTGATACAGATCTATAGGGGGTTAAAGAGAATACAAGGAGCTTAAAGGAAAAATCACTAATTCTTGCAAGTGGTCCGGTTATAAGGTCACGAGCCAAGAAATATAAAGCAGCCAAGAATTCATTCATTCAATAACAAATAACAATAGAGCTGCATCTCTAACCCTAATGTGCCTATATGTATATGTAATGTTATGAGATTATGGTTAAGACAAGTAATATTATGTCATTTCTCTAAGGAGAAACGTAACATACACCATCCAATGAAGAAATCACATTTGGCTATTCACTTGAGAAGAGAAAAACAACATATTCATCTTTTATCTTTCTCTAATCTACCAGTCTATTTATTAGAGTTTTATAGTAAAAGAGTTTACTAATCCAAATCCTGATCTTGGTGTATGTAGTTTGGAGATCTCCTAGTTTGGGGATTGAAAAGAGTTTGCTACAACTCTTTTGCAAATCAAGATAGAAGTAGAACGACATTAAAGTAAGTGTTATTCCTATTCTCTATGCCATGATCTTTTGATTGGAAATATTCCACTGTCATATCACTCTATTAAATCAAACATGGTATCAAAGCAAGAGTTTTCATGCAATCATTCATGAAAAATGTTTGAGGATGCTAATTTTCTCCATGTGTTAGGCTTGCTTTTTTTTTTTATGTTTTGGAAACTTATTGTATGCATTTTTGCATAAAATTTTAACCACTTATTTCTAAGTGTCTTATCCTGATTTATATTAAAAACTATTGCATGGTTATATGGAAAATTTTTGAGAAACAATTATTGTTTCATATGTATGTCACTGTTTGAGTGTAGAATTATTTATATGCGTTGTTCTTGCTAGATCTGTGTTTTTGATATGTTTAATTATTAAACATCACATGAATCATATTGTTAATGTGTTAACATGAATCTAAAATAATAAAATTGGATTTTTATTCAATTTAAATTAGATCTAATTGAAATTTCATTTCATATGCAAATGAGATGTTTGCATGGAAGTTCAATTTAGAATTTTGTGTGTTTAATGATTTATATTTGTCAATTTGATTGATGAATTTTATTTTTATGAATTAGATTCATTAAAGTTTTGATCTATAAATTTTTATAATTTTTTTTAAATCATTTGATATTTTATTTGAAATTATATTTTGATGTTGTACATGTGCATGAAAAGTATTTTTGTATTTATTTGCATAATTGATAATAAATTTGATTTATTGTAATATATTGATATTTAAATATGTTTAAGTGATTAATATATTGCTGGATGAATATTTATTTAATGAGATTAAATAATTTATTCATGAGAATCAATGCAAATAAATGGTAACTGCAAATTAATTATCCTTAATTAAATGAGATTTAATTGAAAGGATGTTACACACATATTTGTAATTAATTTGATTGGAGTTATGAATATGTAAAGTGATTTAAGCTGGAAGTTTTAAAATTAGTCAACTTAAAACTATTTTTCAAATGACATGCAATATCCAAGCAAGTCCATCAGGCTAGAATTAAGCAAAATCGAACTAATTCCAATATGAACATCACATTTTCTAAATTACATTATGAATGTAAGAATGTGATACGAATCTACATGGGGCTCAAGAGAATACAAGGAGCTTGAATGAAGAACCATTAAGTCTTCCATGTGGTCCGGTCATAAGGTCAGGAGCCAATAAATATAAAGCAGCCATGAACTTATATATTCAAGAATAAATAACAATGGAACTATAAAAATAGGCCTTTTACAAGTGCTATTTAGAGCTTAAAGAGGTGCCCAAGGCCATAATATTGCTTAGAGCAAATTTATAAGAGAATGAAGCCTAAAGTATGCCATTTGGGTCTAATTATGAAGCCATAGCCTTATTTCATAAGCCTATGGAGTAGTTAGGCATACTGGGCCATAAGTTAGGCCTATTGAGAACCCAATAAGGAAAGGAAGTCAAGCCAATTATTACCCTAATTAGCTTGCACAAATTTCCATATAATTATAGCATTATTTTATTATATTTTATTTAGTCCTTGAATAGCTGTTCTATTATCTTGTAAGAATCATTGCCTCTTAGTGGTATCAGAGCCTAAAGTGCACTTAGGCCATCTTCTCTCTTGACGACTTGGGTATATATTGATACTATTGCAGTTTGAAAGCATATTTCTCTTTCTTATGGAATCTTCAACTTCTGAAGCTCTTTCTTCTCATATTATCCAAACTTCTGCTATTTCTATTCCTTCTTCTTGTCGTTCTTCTATCCAGAATAAAATAAACAACCTTGTAGAAATCTCTTATCTACCAGAGGATGCTAAGATCAGTTCTTCTATAGCTCCTTTAACCAATCCTTATTCCGTATATGAAAAAAATAAACCTGGTCTTGTCACTTCTGTGAAAAAGATCCTTTCTAAAAGATCTTCTTGTGTAAAAGAGTATATACAGTCCTCTTCTCTTTCTCAAAGTACTCTTTGTACTGCTACTTCTGAGCAGTACATCACTATTGAGATTCCACCTTCTTTAATTTCTCAGTGGAAACAGCAACAGTACACTCACCTTCACTTCGGTGCTATTAGACTTGTTCTTTCATATCATGGAAGAAAAGGTCTTGGTGTGGTAGCTCGCCTCTCTCTCCTTGATACTCGCTACTTGAACTTTGAAGATGCAGTAATTGGGACAATAGCCTCTACTCTCAACGCTGGCAGTATCATGCTAACTTTCTTTCCCAATTTTAATGTTTCTCTTGCAGATCCTCATCTTCCACATCTGTTAAAGTTACAAGTGCAGATTACTTGTGCAGAACAAGTTTCTGACTCTATTGTTGCTATGGTTCATCACCAGCTTGTTTATCGATTACAAGACCATGCCATAGATCTTCAGTCTCATCATCTGACTTCGAATGAAGCATTGTACATCTTTGCTGATGGTACTACTCCTACTATAGTACAGGCTCCTAAACAGCTCCCAAGACATGAGCTAGAACACCTTATTCCTCTGGAATGGGTGACAGATTATGAGAAACTCCACCAGCAACAAAAGGTGGTCCAGAAACAGGATCATGTCTTCATCGTCAACATGACGGTACTGTAAGGACTATTTTTACTTCACCAGTTCAGCCTCGTGTATCAGTGTCTTCATCTTCAGCAACACCCTCTGCTCCTCCACAGCAGATTTCTCTGTGCGTTCCATATGAAGCTCCCAGATCAAAAATTCCTATTGCAGGTTTTGATACATCTAGACATCATATCTATGTGGCAAAGATTAATGGTCATTTCCTTTGGGATACAGATCCCTCCATGTGTGATGCTGGTTGTACATGCCAAGAAGAGTACGACAGCGATGATGATTGTTTCTGTCCAAAGAGACAGCCCAAAGAAAGGCCCAGACATAGAAACCCATGTTCATAAAAGATTTCTATTTCCTATGATCCAGATGATCAGTCAGGCTCAGGTTCTTGGATCAGCTTACCTCCAGTAAAGCCTATGATAGATAATGAGTATTATACTCGTTGCCTTGCAATTTTGGAACAAGAAGGACTTCTCCAGTGTCCTCCTCCTCTGGTGTTTTGTTCTTGCAAGATGGATGCCATTTCTACTCAGCCACGGGACACTCCTCCACTGATAGCCATGAATCTATCCAATACGGATGACTTTCCTCCTTTGACCAGAACAATCAATCCTCATACACATGTAGCAGCCTCACCTTATGTGACTCCTACTACGGTTCTACCTTCTGGTGAAAGAAAATGCTCTCCTTCAGAAGAAACTCTGAACTAGCAATCCCAAAATTCTATTTCCCAAAACCGTCTTCTTAAAACCATTGACCAAAAGCTAGACCAATCCCTAGCCTCAACCAGCCAAATCACCAAACAACTTACTGTTTTCCAAGAAACCTCACAAACACTCCATATCCAATTCACTCAAAAGGTTGATACCCTAGATAAAGAACTTCGACAGATGATAGCTAATCATGACTGATCTCCTTTATTCTCTCAAAAGGTACAGGAGATTGAATCCCTTAAACGCCAACTGAAAGAGATTGAATCAGGGTATTCTCTTTTCAAACCTCAACCTAAACCCATGAAACCTTATAGTTTTCCAACCTTTTCTGACCCAGCTCCACAGCTCTTCAATGCTCCTTCACTATACTCCACTCCTTTCCAACCACCATATCTTTCCCAAGACTATCCTAAATAGCAGTACTTCCTTGCCTCTGACTTACCTAAACAACTCCGAGCCCAATGCCAATCTCAGACAATCCCAGCATCTAAAGTCCATCCATCATCCAGCAAATCAAAAGAACCAAAAGACAAACAGCCCATGTTTCCTTCTCATAACATGAACATTGCCTTATCAGACTCCAATTCTTCAGAGTCAGAATTTTCTAAATTTACTAAGACTTCTTCTCTTGAGGAAGCCCAACAGATGGATGTCTCTGGAGTCATCATGATGGCTACTCCAATAGTTAAAGAAATGGATGAGTCAGGAACTACAGATACACCTCCTCACGGTCCTAATGTGCAATCCACAACCAAGCCCATTGCAGGTCCATGGTTTACTCTAGATGATCTTCCTCCCGATCAATGGCGTTCTCGAATCCTAAAGTTCAATGCATGGATTGATCTTCAAATGAACCAGCCTGGAGCAACTCTTCAAGCAGTTCTTACTGAGTTCACAAATCGGTTCACTGGCACTCTCAGAGAATGGTTTCAAAGCTTATCAGTCTATGAACGGACCACTTTCATTGAAGTACAGTCAGCAGACATGGCTCTTAATGGTATTCATCTACAGTTTTTAGGTGATTACACTTTAATCCATAGGCAGCGCAAACAGATTTTCTTTGAACGAAAGTGTTGTTCCTACAACGTCAAGCATCTCAACTTTCATTACAAAGAAATGTCCAAAATCTATTATGAAATTGGTGGTGTCCATGATCCCAACCTGAAATACACCTTCATTAAGTCCTTTCCAGATGAAATTCATGATAGTATCTACAATCTCATCCATGAAACTGGGAAAGATGTCTCTCAGATCACTCTTGGAGAAATCTGGCAATATGTCCATCCAAGCATACAAAAGCTTTGTGCTCAACAGCAGTTATTCAAGAAGGTTTTTAAAGGTGACGTCAAACTTATGAAGGCATGTGATAAGCGGCATTTGAAGATTAAGTGTAAAGACAAAATTTGTGACTGTAGACCCAAAAGGTCTGTACACTACAAATCTTCCAAGGAGAAACAGTTTTAGCCCAAGAAATACAAATTCTATAGGAAAAAGTCAGCCCAATCTCCAAAGACTAACAAGTGTTACATTTGTGGCAAGACGGGACATTTTGCAAAAGCGTGTCGGCAGAATCCAAAGAAGACAGCTCACCTCCTCCAGCAAGTGGCAACTGTCACACCAACTACAGAGCACGATCTTGAGTCTATTTATAGTGAAGAAGATTAGCCTTCCCAGAGCACACTCTTCTCTCTTCCTGCCTATTCCTTAGACTCAGATTCCTCTTCTCTTTCCGATTCTGATTTTGAGTTCCCATCTATCAACACTATGGCCTCACTTCCTTCTCCTTCTCTCAAGCAAGAAAAATTTGACCCTGACTTTCATAGAATACCTTACTGCTCATCTGTAAATACATCCATACTTTCTATCGTCCTCCCTAGCCATCTGAGTCATTCTAATAGTGATGTTAACCCACCTTTCTCAAAACACCCATCGACAGAGTTTGAATCTGCTTATTCAACCAAGTTTGCAGATGATTCAGATACAACTACGTCTGCTCCTCCTTTACCTCTTGCCTACTGTAAAGTCTTCTTTGACAAGTATGCAAAGGCTATAACTGTAGTTGCTCTACTTGATACTGGTTCTGTGGCCACCATGGTAAATCCTAATCTCCTTCCACCTCATTACTAGAAGAAAAGTCCTCACCGGTTTACCACAGTCTCTGGTGCTCTTTATAATACATCTTTAAAGTCTCGTCACAAGAATGGCATTCAGTTCTTCCCCAACTGCACAATCTGGCTCCACGTTATCAGAAGCACTTTGTTTGAAAGAGATATACTTTTTGGTTTTGACGCATATAGTCAAGCCAAGAGCCTCAGAATCCTTCCAGATGGTATAAGCTTCAAGGGACAACAGAAGCCTTACACTCAGGTCCCAAGGTTATGTCTTTTGACTTCTGTTCCTCTTGACTTTACATCTTTCCAAGACTTGTTCAAACCCGGTTGCGCAGATTCACATAAAACCTTTAACCATTCTTCTCCTCTGTACAAAAACCCAGACTTCTTCATTACTCTCCCTTTCAAACTAAATGAAGACATAAACCCTACCAAAGCCACACACCCTGGTATGTCTCCTGCTGATTTAGCTCTTGCCCAAGCTGAACTTAAAGAGCTACTAGAACAAGGCTTAATCGAACCAACCCAGTCTCCCTGGGCCTGTCAAGCCTTTTATGTCAATAAGCGTTCAGAGCAAGTACGTGGGAAAAAACAGCTTGTCATCAACTATGCTCCCCTCAATCATTTTTTAGCAGATGATAAGTTTCCTCTCCCCAGGATCTCTACTCTACTCCAACAAATCAAGCAAGCCAAGTATTTCTCAAAATTTGATTTGAAGTGTGGATTCTGGCAGCTTGGAATTCATCCTGAAGAACGCTATAAGACAGCTTTCTGTGTGCCCAATGCACAATACCAATGGACGGTCATGCCCTTTGGTTTGAAGACTGCTCCCTCCATATTTCAAAAAGCAATGGTTTGAATCTTCCAACCTCTTCTACATTCTTGTGTCATCTACATTGATGATATCCTCCTTTTCTCTCCCACCATTGAAGAACACCAGAAGCTCCTCAAAGACTTTCATTCTCTAGTTCACTCTTATGGTGTCATGCTCTCAGAAAAGAAATCCTATATTGGCAAAAAGAAAATTGATTTTCTTGGCCTCATCCTTCACGATGGACAGTACAGGCCTGACCCACATTTGACAGAACAGGTGACCATTTTTCCTGAGTTCAATCTATCAAGGAAACAAATCCAACAATTCCTTGGAATGATAAACTATATCAGAGATTTTCTTCCTGAAGTTGCCAAACACACGTGTCATTTATCCTGTATGCTAAAAAAGAATGCCCCTCAATGGACTTCCTTATAGACCGAAGCAATAAGACAACTCAAAGTCTTAGCTACTGCTCCTCTTCCATTGACCATTCCTCGAGATGATAGCACCCTTATCCTCCAGACCGATGCTAGTGACTCAGCATGGGGTGCTATCCTTCTAGAAAAAAGGGAAACTAAAGAATTCCTGTGCAAATATGCCTCATGAACTTTTTCAGAAGCATAACTCCATTACCATTCTACCATCAAAGAGGTCTTGGCAGTAAAATAGGGAATAAAGAAATTTGAGTTCTTTACAACTATGCTTTTCCCAGAATTCTTGAATACAAGGGCAGGCATCTTCTAGATAGACATCTACTCAGACTTTCTGAGTGGTTTTCCAGGTATGACTTTGAAGTCCAACATATTGCAGGAGAAAAGAATCTGATTCCAGATTTCCTCTCCCGATTATCAAAGCCATTGCCTCTTGCCTCCCAAGAATCTACAAGCTCTATCATGATGGTTCTTCCTCATACTCCAGATAACCATCTTGATCTCCCAGCAGAATATGATGTCCCACAGATTGAGACATGGGCCTTCCAGAAAATCATGAGCACCTACTCTCACGTAAACCCTCGGCCTCAGGATTTTTGCTCTCTTTACCCCTGAAGACAAATTCCTATTCTATCCCCAGAGTTTCCACATACTCAGGCTGAATTATGGTATCTATGGTGCCTTACCACCATTTACCACCAACCAGTGGAAATTCCTCTTTTACCCACAATCTGGTGGCTGCACAAAGATGGATATTCCTCACATCCTCTTTGGATCTTCTTATCTTGGTTTCAACCTATATCAGCTTGGACTACATCCCTCTTCACATGGATCAAAGAAGACCAACTATTCAGTAACAGGGATTTGAATCTGGCTCAAAGGCACATCGCCATTGTCTTC
>CANYBF011496665.1:0-14339 GCA_948192965.1 Dalechampia spathulata | reverse complement strand
ACTACTATTTACTACAGTAATTATTTTTCTAAAATATTTATCCTTTATTATATATATATTTTCTTAATTCAATTGTAATATATATACATATAATTTCTTCTTAATAGAATTATAATACTATAGAAGAAAACCTTCCACTATTATTTTATAAAACTTCTTCATATCATTGATTTGTTCATTTACATATTTAGTTTATTAAGTTCCTTAATGAATCCTCTTATATATATCATTTCTTTTATTCTATTCTAAAAGTAGTATTCTTATGTGATTTCGTTCTTATTCCATCCTTAATTTGATCATCATTTTCTGTTTATTTACTCTCTTTTAATCCTATTATCAAGTAATTTCTTAATATCTTAACAGCTTATATATTAGTATTAATTTATAAAACTGTCATCACTGGTACTGCTTATTTAATATTATAAATTAATTAGTTTCTCAACTTTAACCATATCTTTTTACATTTCTAATATTTAAAATTTTATTATATATTCTTACTAATACATTATTAATTCATAATTATTTATTCTCTAAGAAAAATCATAATTAATTTCACTAGCTTACATCATGCTTACATCATCATCACCTAATTATGACATCATAATTAATTTTTATTTTAAATTTTCTAAAATTTGTATATAACAAATTCATGTTAATAAAAACATCTTGAACATACTTAATTAAGCATATTAAGTGTTTTCATCGTTGAAAACATCGATTTATCACCACTCAAAGGTCGTTTCAATGGTTTTCGTCAAAATTTTCAATTTCATCATTAGAGCTATAAACTTTAATCTTATCATATGCTTATCATCATAATCATAATTTCATATCATTTTCATACTAATAACATATAAAACATATCATTTCAAGTAATTTCATGAATTCAAGGTGTGTGCTCGTTTCAGGATGTGACAAAAACATCATTAGATTTTGATAAAACTTGGAAGGCAATCGGGGCACCATTGGTAGCCTCTGGGGTTAAATAAACATTGAAAGGTTCATAGTTTGTTGTTTGGAACTATATTAAGGGTCCTAAGTGCTAATTCATGGCTTTTAGATGCTAGTTCATCAATTCAGGGTGTCAACCACTTCCTATGCTTTGGTTTCAACCAAATCTAAGGTTATTATACTATTGTTGACCCTGAATTTTCACCCACACATACTACATATTTAGATTTTCATCAATTTAACTTGATATTGATCTCCATTTTAACTTCATGCAAAATAATTTATGATTAGGTTTGATACCTACCAAGATCCCATCTAGCTCAATAATTAAATTAAATTGAAAAGGATTTCGATTAATTATTTGCCTAAAAGAAAAGCTAATTCTATACCTTAATTCAATTAATATTCCCATCCAAACAACAAGCAATTAACATTACACACACTTACTAATTAGTTAATATTTCATTTGTACCTACAACTAATCTTTAATGTAACAGTTTACCAGTTTACATATGCATATAACTAGCTCAATTGATAAACAGATTCTCATTCAATCGACATACCAACTAAATAGCTGACCACATAAGACATGATCCCTTAAGCATGGCATTAATCCAATTATCTTAATCTCTACTTAACCATCAGGCACACATGCATATATCCACGTCTTTACGATAAACAACAATACATGCTTAAGAATTTAACGTATATTCATTAACTTATAAACTTACTAAGTTCTAAATGAATTAAGATTTAACTTTCACAATTGTTCCTTAATCCTCTATTATTCAAATTAAATTTTCTTTGATGAAAGAGAATGAATGGTGACCTTACCAAGCTTCACTCAACTGTTTGAGAGATAGCATTTCAAGGATGCTCTAGAATGCTTCTTTTCTTCTTTTTTTTTTTTTACTTAAGGGCTAATTAATTGATTATTTTCTTTCCACTACCTCATATAAGTAAGGCTTACATGTATTCCTATTTACCAATAATTCAACTAACACCTCACATGTATAGTAATTAGAGCTTAAATAACTTATTCATTATCTAGCATTTTCCCTTATTATATATATATATATATATACACACACACACTATTACTAAGAAAGTATATTAACTATCTTTTATTATTCAATTCTATTATAACATACCACTCACATTATGAAAGCAATATTTTTAAGTCATGAATTTCAAAATAAAATTTAAGAATTATTGATACATATTATAAAAAATATTCAATATAAAGTAGTTGTAAGTTCAAATATTCTTAGTTTCTTACATTTATATGTAAAGCTTTAATATCCTAGTATTGATCATTCCATCACCTTATCAATATATTTTCACTCCATTACTAATAAAATTTAATATCTATATTTGTAATAAAATGATTCAAGCACTAATTATATCCATCAACCCTCCATCTTTTTAATTAATAATTATTCTAATAATTTAGTCATTATAATATAAAAATATAGCTTAATGTATTTATAATTGTAATTGAGATAATAATAATTAAAGTGGATGTGACATCTAAATTACACTTTATCCCTTGAATTATGTTTAATGGGTTTTGATAGATAGATCTCAACATCCAATAAACATGTTACACAAAAACATAGCATGCCTTATAAGAGGATCTCACCAATAAAAATTAAAGTCATACATTATATATGCAATAATATTAAACAAATGATGACTAACATAAAATATGATTTATGCTAAATAATTTGAATTGTATTATTATGCTTAGTAGGTATCGATAATGGAAAGGTACTAAACAAGATAATATAAGTATGGCTTTATGTTTTTGATTTTAAAATAGATCATGATTAGTATCTAGAATTGACTAATATTTCAGGCAAGAATGACATACAAGGCAAATGATATACCTATAATCATGAGACCTTGTATATACGGTTCATGCTTAATAATTAATGATTATAAAGTAAACTTAACAATTAAATTAGGGATAGAATATATATATATATATATATATATATATATATATGTGTGTGTGTGTGTGTGTGTGTGTGTGTGTGTGTGTGTGTTGGTTTGTTTATACACTATGTGGGTATTATATATTAATAATATGATGATGATGATGATAAGTTGATGTATGCTTATTTTTAATTGTAGTAAGACCATGTAGAATCATGTACATTCAAGTAACTATATTATCAATGAAATGTGTATGAATATTTTATGATTGATTTTATACACTTAAAGAAGCATGTTAGTTTGATATACTTGTACAGATTGATATTTCCTATTTGAATTGAAATTATGTGGTCATATATATATAGTGTTGATGGAGATTTGCAAATGTATGATGAATTGATGATGATTAGTATAAATTATGTTTGTAATTAAAAATTATATCAATTATCTTATGATAAGGCAATGGAGGTAAATCATGTAAAAAAAATTTGTTTATGGTTGTATATTAAATTATTGGATACTTGGATGAATACATACGGAATAATTATGCATCATATTGATATTCTTAGCTTGTTCATTCATTCAAATGCATTACATTTATTAGCAATTACAAAGATGATGGTGGATGATGAGATTTATAAGGTAGGTTGAGTATTGTCCCACCTTAATGGTAATTGAGATATAGTCCCCACCTAACTATACATAGTATCATGATATATTTAGTCCTAAGGTTAGTTGAGTTTTGTCTCTCCTTAATGAGATAATGAGATTATATGACGTTATGGATGATATCATTAATATTCATGATGGAAAGTATATGGTAAAAGAGCAAAACAATAACATGTCATTCATACCATGTACATGGAACATATATGGCTTGAAAGCAATTATGGATGTGATATTTCTCTCATGAATTATGAAAATTATATTGTGATTGAAGAAAATGTTAGAATGAGTATGTATATATAGAAATGATACACTTATGATATAAATACATGAAAATAATAGCTAATTATGCACTTGTGAAGTCTTGTTATATAAGATTAGATAATATATTTGATCTAAATAGTTGTTATTGAATTTTAGAATATGACTAACAAATACAAATTGAATGGTATTAAACTCTCTTCATTTTAAATTTTGAACATTTAAAATAACAAGAAAGGAAGATTAAATGAGTCCAAAATTAATCAACCATTATTAAAAAATCAATACCAGCCAAAAGTTATTGGCATATTTAAGCATAATTAAATTAAAATACAAATTGTAATAAATTTAAATTGTTCTTTAATCCTTCATTACCACACATTCAGGATATGAGTTATTACGTTGAATATAGAAATCATCCTATGAAATTAATATAAAAAAAGGATTTTTTTCAAAAATGCAGAAAATGTTTGAAAAGACATAAAAATATCAAAAGTTGTGTTGTTTTATAAAAATATTAAATTCAAAAAATAATTTTAAAAGTTATAATTTTTTTAAAATATAATGAAAATTTATATTATATACTTATAATATATATATATATATATATATATATATATATATATATATATATATATATATATAATATTGAAAAGATATCATTTAAATATATATTGAATATTTGAAATATTTGATATCAAAAGTCTATATTGTATTATATATTAAAAAGTAATAAGCTAAAAATAAAAAATGATAAAATAGCATTTTTAAAAATAAAAAAAAAAGTTAGAAAGAATACTTTTGAAATAAAAAAAGTGTTATATTATTTTTGAAATTAAAACAATTGTAGTATGTATGTAAATATTTTAGGAAAAGATGGTATTTATGTAATTATCCCATATAAAAAACTAAGATCAATAACTGATTGATTAAAAAATTAAGGCCTCATTTGATTGGATAGAATCGAATCAATTAAGTAATATAATGTAATGAATTTTCCATTACATTCTATTGCATTACATTATTTATGCATTACATTATTTGATAAATAATGTCATGTATTATAATTGTCAATACAATAGATGAGCTTAAATGCATACTATATGACTTGGATAAGATGTAATTAAAAATAAATTATGTTTTAAATGTATTCATTAATCTTTTCTATAATATATTAATGATTACTTAGGTATTTAACATTACATTAATATTATGTAATCAAACAAAGTGATAAAATATGTAATGTAATTATTATTATATTACGTAGTTAAATACATCATAGGCATAAAATCAATAATTGATTGGTTATTTAGAAAATTTAAAAGAGTGATCCAAATTTAGATATTCAAGGAAAAACTAAAAATACAAACAAATTCTAATAAATTAAATTAATAACAAATGCTTAGATTAATAAATTATGTTAGGATTGAGAGAAGGTTAACTTTAAATATTTACCCAATTAAGATTTAGTTAATGTCCAAAAATAGAATCAATTGATTAAAATGGCGCTTAAAACATAAGAATGTTCCTCTCGAAGTCCAAAGTTACCTACTAAAAATTATATTAAAATCCATCCACCGTCTAGGAGAACTACCATGTTCCTGGCATACCATAATGGATAGACCGACGAACTAATTTCTTATGCCTTTACCCATAAGCCCTTGTATAGTTGGTGCAGTTATTGAGGGATACATATTTGTAAAAGTTGATGGGCAATGACAACTTGTCAAAGCATGCTTTTCCCTCATTTGTCAACATTATGAAAGACGAGGGGTAAAATAAAATTGAAAAAACACCTGATTCTTATCACCAATTACCCCTCACAGGTTTTCAGACAATTCTTCCACATAAATAAAAACATTTTGCAAATTGCAAGGGATGCCACCTAAAAGAAATCAAACTCCAGATAATTATCGGAACGTTTTTTATCAGGAACAGGCCGAGGGCCAGTAGCTTTTTCACTAGTTGATGCTGGAACAGGTATTGGCTCAACTTCAACAGGCTTTGGAATCTCAGGCGGTGTGGCACAGCGGATCAATGCCCAATTTACGCCTTCAAAGAATGGATGTTGCTTTATTTCTGTTGCTCCTCGCTTGTATGCCAATCTGTGCTGCGGTTCTTTCACAAGCAAGCCTCGTATAAGATCCCTTGCTGCAAAACTGACAACTGGTGATTCTGGAAATCTGAGAGGCTGGCCAACAACATTGAATAGTGTGGCCCGATTTCCCGATCCCTTGAAAGGAGTTTTACCAAACAGAAGCTCGTACAGAAAGATCCCGAAAGTCCACCAATCTACTGCACTTCCATGGCCTTCACCCTTAATGATCTCAGGTGCCAAATATTCGTGGGTTCCAACAAAAGACATAGACCTAGCGTCAGTTGGTTCTGCTATTAGCTCAGGTAATGGAGTAACTTGATTCCCAAGTTCACTCTTGGTTTTCCTATCTTTCTTGGACTTGCTAGAAAAGAGACGGGGTGAAAAACATGTTGTAGGGGCAACACAAGATGGCTGGATGCAGGAAGGCTCGACGCAAGCAGGTTGAACACAGTAAACTGGGTTCTTGCGAGAGGGCTCAGATTCAAGAGATGACATTTTGACAAGCGTTGGGCTTACAGCACATCTCAAGGATAGGTCAAAATCTGACAGCATTATATGCCCATCTTCCCTCACAAGGACATTCTCTGGCTTAAGATCTCGGTATATAATACCCAGCATGTGCAGATATTCCAAAGCTAGTAAGATCTCTGCTACATAGAATCTGCAAGTTATAGGTTCGTTGAGCAACAAACATGTATACTAAACAAGCATTTAAACGATCTGGGAAATATCAGCAGCCAACATACTATGAGTTTTAGCTAATAACAAATATCAGAAACTGGATCAACTTATTTGCATCGACTTAATACATTAAATTCAACCTTTTGACTACACCTTACTTAAGTTCATGTTCATTACATGAGATTGATGCTTTATCATTCAACTGCTAATTGCTGACATTTCCAAACATTCTACAATTGAAAAAAAAAATTATCACTTTATGAAGTTTAGGAAGTCTTTCACTTTATCTGGGAAGTAAATTTTGTTTACGATTATTTTATAAGAGAATTCACAATTGGGTCCTAAATAGATTATTTTCCTCATTTAAGGTTTTTTTTTTAAGCAAACCAAAAAATTTACGTTTCACACACAAAGAAGAGTAGAAAAAATCAAAACCCAAGAAAAGTTTGAACTTAAGTCGCCATAAGAAGAGTTAATTTAGCAAGCACGGCTGATTGACCTCTACAGTGGAAAGAGAAGCAAATTGAGAAGCAACAACTTGACTCTAAATGGCACACGTGAAATCTTTGTTGAATAAAAATTCACATCAAGCCAAAGGAGGGGAGAGAACTCCATTTGCCACCATAGAAATAGATCATGAACTAGAATCAAACACTTAAAATGGATGTCTTTGGAACATTCCAAATTTGATTATTGTACTCAGCTCTGCATACTGGAGAGATTTTAACAATGAAGTACAGCTAAAAACACCCATCTAAAAACGTTCTTATTTAACTCCCAAGATGTTCAAAGAAATTTATTAAATTTTACCTCTAAAGCAGAGAATCTGATCCAGATCCATAATAGAAAGAAAAACCAAAACATGAACAAAATCTGTAGAGAGACCCATATACAGGTATACCAACAAAATAAAAGTAAAATAGCAGCTAAAACGCTACCATTGGCGATGACTTCCACTATGGATAGGAGTGTAAATAAACTGAGCTGCTCATAAATTATTCTAAGTTCCATATAAAAGCTCATCAAACTCACATAAGAAGAGTCAGTAGAGAAGTGAGCTGCGGTCAAGCTAGAGAATATTCAACTTGTTTGGACTCATGAACAAACTCATGAGCTACCTTAATAATATAGGTCATGATTCTTTAATTTTAAATAGATAACATATGTATATATAATTGTATAAACATAAAAATAAGTTTAAATATTGATATAAAATTGTAAGTTTCAATATATACTATAATTTTTTAAAATAAAATTAGGGAATAATTCATTTTGTAACTTAATAATTTATGTTTATTAAGTTGTTAAGACTTTAAGTTCATGATACATGAAAAAATTAATAGACTCAATAATAAACAAGTCAAGTTCAAGTTAGCTAAAAATCCATCGAATTAAGCTCATTTACAATCCTAATTGCCAACAATAGGAACTGGATAAAAGCAAAATATAGGACAAATACAGGATTGTTAGAAAATCTAGAGAAATCTGGTACAAGTCATTGCCTATGAATGCAGATTTACAAACTAGTAATTTGCTCAAATTGATTGATGAATTTCAAATTATGATTTAATAAAATTTAAAAGTTTCCTTTTTGTATTATGTTCTATTAACTTTTGGCCTCTACAAAAACCAGTACACAGGCACTAGATTCCACCATAGGAGAGAAGCTATCATAAAACTCTCATACAACATTTCCAAATAGATATGTAACCTGTTGCATTCAACTTATCAGCCATCTCAATTCCAAAACAATGGCAGTCAAAGTTGTTTCCCTTTTTCAATTAATATGGTCTTATGCAACATCAGTTGCAAAATTTCATAAAAAAAATGTCCAAATTTTGCAACTTCAGAAAAAGGCACATGAAGTCCACAATATTATTAATGGGTAGCTTAATATACCTTCTACAAATTTTGAATCCAGTAATGTAATAAGAATTTTTTATCAAGCAAAACCCTAAAAGCTCGACTACAAGGAACATTCTAGTTGTGTATTTTAATTTTTTTTGTTGAAATCACTATTTGAAAGTGTTGTTGAAAAATAATGTTTTTCCGAAAAGCAGTTTATGAGAACCAATTTTAGAAAAAAAATCAAAAACTCAAGATTCATTTTTTCCAAAAGGTGTTTTTCTTTTTTAAACCTCAAATAGCAATACCAAACACACCTAACTTTACAGATTCTAAATTTTAACTTTCATAATCCACACATGAATGTCAGTTAAGCATGTTACCGAGATACTGCAATAATTAGTAGATAATACTCGTATTAAATATGCATGCATGACCAAATCAAAATGAATATGATTTGTGCATAGAAGTTAGATCATCGTACTTGACTGCCTGTTCAGGAAAATGCTTCCCTGGTTGCCTCTGCCTAAGAGTGTGCAGATCTCCTCCAGGGCAGAACTCCATTACCAGACATGAAAATTTGTCTGTTTCAAAGTGGGTGTACAAAGTTGGAAGGAAAGGATGGTCCAAAGATTGCAATATTTCTCTTTCTGTCTGAGCTCGAAGTAGCTTCTTACGACTGGCAAGGGAGCCTTTATCCATAACCTTCATTGCAAAATAGCACTTGGTTCCACTCAATTCTGACAAATAGACACTGCCTATATCCCCGCAACCCAATCTCTTCAGCAGTCTGAAACGACTCAAACCTAAAACCCCATCTTTAGTTCTAACAGCTTGAATGGCTTCCCATCTCAAGTCATTTGCTTTATGTGGTTTGTTGATACCACTGCTAAAACTGCTGCAGGAGCTCTCATCACTCACATCACTACTAGTGCTTCCTCTACACATGCTGCTCTTTCCACTCTCCGCATTATCAACACGATCACTGGTCTTCGCACTACCATTGTTCTTAGCAAGATTGTTGGTTCCATCACTGACTTTTGCAGATATACGACTACTTTCACTGCCATATTCAGATATTTTCTTTTCTTGATCAGCAGAGACAACCTGTGAGCCTTCTGTCTCATTAATGAAAGAATCTGCTTCAGTAGATGATTTTGCAGGGGTAGGTAGTAAAGAACTTGATTTCAATTTGTTTGCTAATGAATCAAGAGCGCCTCTATGATTAGAATTTGATGGTTTTTTACTTTCAGAAACATCTAGCATAACCTGCTTTGGTGTGTTTTCTACTAAATTTGGCACCTGCACATGATTAATCAGCTCAGACTTGCTTTTCTTTGAACCCTGTGAAGGCAAAATTTTAGCATCGTTTGCTTCCACTCTCTGAACACCAACTGATTTTTGTTGCGGTTTAAGAGAAGCTTTGCTACCTTTTGAGGCCATCATAAGGCAGAATGATGTCAAAATGACGTCAGGTTGAACCAAAACATTGTCTTGAACCCATCACAAAAACATTGTAATTTGTATTTGCATTGAACAACTCCATTGTGTACATTTACCAGAATTTGCTGATACCAACATATTGCAAATAATTAACTTCGTCAATATAATGTTCAGAAATTAAAGATACATAATTTTCATTAATGAACTAGTAATTGAGAAAATCAATTTCCTAAAATCAAAAAGAAAGTGATGGCATTATAACTTCCAACTGTACTCAGCTCAAAACTTGATTTAGATGTCAGATCATTCATCAAAGTTCATAATACAAGGCAAAATTCTAGAATTGAGATATTTGAAAATCATAAATACTAATAAATTCAGATTTAATCAAAAACTAACTCAAAAGAACAAATCTAAAGCTTTATTAGGATCAATTATTCTGTGGTATTCATTTCATTTGAAAATGAATTCATTTACAAATGAATTCTCATGAATGATTCTAGTAAAAGAAACTTTAAAACACCGTTACTTGAGATTTGCAGTGAATTCCACAAAATTTGTGAAATTCATTTGAACCAAAGACCACCTAACATGCAACTCTAAAATACAATACAATCCAATCATATGTACATTTTTACCATCGCCGAGTGAGGAAGTCATTAAATCAAACGATAGTGAAAATAGGAAGAAAAACTAAACCAGATCAAGCATCAAATCTGTCTCAATATACATTTGCGTTGCCAAAAGAAGGAGAGAAAAAGAAAGGGAAGTAAAAAAGAAAATGGAAACCCGAACTATATCAGTAACATTTTTGTAATTTTTGGGTGGTTAAGAAAGAAAAAATAAATTCAAAATAAGCAAAAAAGATTCAAAGGAAAGTTAGCTGAGAAGAAAATGCAGCTTAAACACATTGAGCTAAACTCATTTCATAAATCTAAAAAGGATCCAAATGAAGAGAGACGATCAAAGAGTAATTGCGAAGCAAAGACAAGAATCTTGATGAAGAAACAGTGATTATAAACGAACCCCACCACAAATCCAAGCAAAACAAGTAATACCCAAATGCCAAAAAGTAAGAAAACATCAAAAAAAAAAAAAACAAGAAGGTAAAAAGTACCTACCTTGCAAGATCAGGAAGTTTAGCGGGGACCTAGCTCATGCACAGTAAATATAAATAAATAAAACAAATAAAATATGGAAGGAATGCAAGTAAGTGTAGAAAGAGAGTTCTTGGTACGGTGTTGTTGTAGGATAATGGGAAAGCGCAGATTGAGAGTGAAAGAGGGGGAAAAAGGAAATAGGGGGTGTTGGCGGAGAGAGCGACGAGAGTCAAACCAGGTTATTTAAAGTTGGAGAGGTTATTCTTTTATTTATTTATTTATTTATACCGTATGTAGTATTCATTATTTCATTCATTATATATAAGTCTAGCAGTACCTTTCGTTGAATTGATCTCCGTCTGGATTCCATCTGTAGTATCAGCATCTTAAAGCTGCATTAGCATGACAAAAAAATTTTAAAAAAAAACTTATTAATTATAATTTTTTAATATAAAATGATAAATTATTTATATAACAATACTTATAAATAAATTGTTATATATTAAGGTCATTAAGTTAATTAAACAAAAAATTAATATATATTTTTATTTATTTAATATAATTATAATAAAATTTAATATCTATCATATACTTATTAAAAACATGAAAGGAAAAAATAAAAATACAAGTGACCCCTTCTTTCTTTTAATTTTATTCAAAAGAAATATTTTTGATTTTATTTATATTATTAAGCATTAATTATTTTATATTTTATATTATATTACCTAATATATATCTAAATAAATTTTATTTAAAGATAAATATTATTAATTTTATTTATATTTATTAATTACTTATTGTTTTATAATTTATATTATATTATCTATTTATTAATCATTAATTATTTTATATTTTATATTATATTATCTATATTATCTATATTATCCATTAATTAATCATTAATTATTTTATCTATATTATATTATCTATTTAAAGATGAATAGTATTAATTTTACTAATTTTATTTATATTTGTTAATTATTTATTATTTGATAATTTATATTATATTATCTAATTTTTATCTAGATAAATTTTATTTAAAAATAAATATTACTAATTTGATTTGTATTTATTAATTAATAATTATTTTATATTTTATAAGATATTTATTAAAATTATAAAATATCTCATATTATTAAAACATAGATTAACATTTTCAAACTCGTAATATAAAAGTCAAACGAAGTACATTAATTGAGCATGATTTTCTCAAATTTGTAATTAATATTGTAAAAAGAAAGAGGTACAAGTGAAATTATGGTTTTATCATTTCTCTAATTTTACTAAAACTAATTAGTTTTAAGAAAATAAAAGTTCATTAAATAATCTAAATTTACTAACACTATTTGTATTTTAATAATTTAATAGTAATTATTTTAATTTTTAACAACTGAATTCTATAATAATATTATATTAAAAAAATAATACTTGTGATTATTTTTAAGAATATGATGTATTTATTAAAACTACAAAATATTGCACATTGCTAATAGATGATTTAAATTTTTTAATTATAATCCTATAATTATTTAGGATTTACATAATTTGATTATCTAAATTATCAAAATTTGAAAAATATTAATTATGTTAAATTTGTAATAGATAATTTATAAAAACTTATTTTATTTTATTTTAATTATCTAATAGTAATAATTTTAATTTATAACAACTAATTTTTATAATAAATTTATATAAGTAAAAAATATTATTTATAATTTTTTAAAAATATGAGATATTATTATACTATATTAAAAGAGGGAAGGGAAAGATGTGAAAATACAAGTTTACCCTCTCTTTCCCTTCCTTTCAATTTTATTTAAAATAAATATTACTTTTTAAAATTTATGTGAAGATAAATATTACTTTTTAAAACTTATCAAAAATAAATATAAAAATAAATATAATAAATATAAATAATAAAATAAATTTTTTTCATGTAAACTAGTGTATAAAATAAATTTATTAATTGTAATTAGTAAATATCAGAAAAGATAGTTTTACTCTTCTCTTAAATTTTATTATTTTCTAAAATATTTAATTTGTTAGGTATTAATTATTTTATATTTTATATTATATTATCTTATTTTTATCTAAATAAATTTTATTCAAAAATAAATAATGTTAATTTTATTTGTATTTATTAATTATTAATTATTTTATATTTTATATTACATTACCTAATATTTATCTAAATAAATTTTATTTAAAGATAAATATTACTAATTTTATTTATATTTATTAATTACTTATTATTTTATAATTTATATTGCATTATCTCATTTTTTATCTAGATAAATTTTATTTAAGAATAAGTACTATTAATTTGTCACGTCTTTCGACTGCGTATCTCGTAAAATGATTATTAACTTCCTAACCCAGGAAGTCAATAATTATCCTACAAAGGATTCCATACATTTCGTAAAAATTTTTATTTATTTATTTATTATTTATACATATAACTTACATGCAAACTCATATTAATCCAATACATTTATTATTCTCAGGTTTTAACATTATAAGTCATCACCTCATCAGAGTTATAACATACATGCATTAATAGTTTACATATTTTTAGGTTTGTCAACTTAATTTTTTTACTGTCAGAGTATTTTGTTTATGTAGTTACATGATAATTTATATAGATAGAAGTCTAAAGGAACTCAACCCATTTACCAATATTCTATTGATATGTCCAGCTGCTTCACTGACGTTCTTGTTCTGTGGCTTTACTTGGTCCTGCGTTTATCAATTGACAAATGTTGAGTATAAAACTCAATGGTGCTAGTGTAACATGTCACACCCGGCCCATACCCAGGAGGACATGCTCCCGTAGCACAGACAGCGCCCCCCCCTGGAAGAAGACCGATGCCTATACCACAAGGGATGCATCATGAATACGTCGTATGGGGACACACTCCAAGCTTAATGGTGGTAGTGCAACAAAACATCGCGATATGCAAATAACCCTGGATAACTTGGCATACACTCAAGCAACATACAATAACAGGCACTTCCGTATCTCATATATATAAGACCTGTTATACAATATGTGAGTGCGTACATAATACCATCAAAGCTATACAATATAAACATAGCTACTGCCACACTAGCTACACAGTTAAAAAGGAGCCGGAGTATGCCTCAGAAGTCCCGTACCAAGTCAAGATCCGTCTGTCTCAGCTGATGACCTCTAATCCTTCTCTGTACGCTCACCTGTGGGCTCTGAACCTACGTTCATCAAATGACAAACATTGAGATAAACTCAGTGGTGCTAGAAACACATATAAACAGTCATGCAACATATAGCAATTCATCATAAACATCATATCAGAACATTTCAATCCTAGCATCTTATG
>CANYBF011496638.1:0-10821 GCA_948192965.1 Dalechampia spathulata | reverse complement strand
AATCCAATGGGTTTGCTTCGATTGGGCCTTAGGCCCGACCCGTCTACTTCCAAATTAACCTAATTACCTGCAAAATCACACCAAAACGCGTAAAAAGGAACAAATGCAGGTAATAATGACATTAATTATGAAATTAACATGTAAATCGCACAAATAGGCCTAAATTAACATAAAGAAAATGCGGAAATCAAGAAAAAAAATTGTATTTTTTGGATCATACGTGATCGCATATGATATTGTGATGATCATATGCGCAGGACATAAAACATGTGCACGAGATATCAAACATACGCACGGATCACAGAAATCGGACAAAATCACACAGATACGCCATTAAACATCTAAATCACATGAGTTCATCATTAGACATTCAAATCCATCATTCAAGCTACAAAACTCAAGGTTTTGATACGCAAATCACGTGAATAGGCTTAAAATAATACAAGGAAAATGCGGAAATCAAAAAAAAAATTTGACACATACGCGATCGCGTATGTTCTTGGAATCAACATACGCGATCGCACATGATCATATGCGATCGAAGCAAACAATGAGAAAATCACATGCGTGGGCTTAAAACATAACATAGATCACTCGGCAATCAAAAGAAATCAAAATAACATTTAAAACATACGCGATTGCACATGTTATTGAAATTAACATACGCGATCGCGCAAGATTATATGCGATCGCATGTGATATGGAGATGATCATATGTGATCGCACATGTTCACGGAAAATGAAAACATGCACAAAATATCCAAAATACGCAAAATCATACGTAAAAACAATAAATAAGGTCAATTTTCATAGAATTATGCATGGATATCACAAAAAATACATAATAACAATAAAAAGCGATGGATTTACTAACCTCTCGTAGATTCTCCTTAGATCTGAGTGTAGGGGAGGAAGAAATAAGTCCGAATCCAAGCGTAAGGGATGAAATAACCTAAGTCTAAATGATTTAGTGAGTTTATTTTAACCTTAATTGCTTAGAATAATCCAAAAGCCTAATTAAAAGAATTAATCACGTTTTCGGCTGCCAAAAACCCTAATCCCGTAGGTCTAAAGTTAAAAATTTCCAACCTCATGCAGAATGACGATCTAGGGTTTTTCAGGAGTCTGTCCCAGGGACATACGCGATCACGTATGTTAACATATGCGGCGTGTCACAAACATACGCGTTTGCGTATGTTTGTACATATGCGGTGGGGAGACATACTCGAACGCGTATGTTTGGACATATGCGGAGGTCCAGAAACATACGCGGCGCGTGACGCCCTGAAATGGGCAAAAACTGGCCCAGGACAGCCCGGAATGGTCCCGGATCAACCCGGAGTCAATCCAAACCAAAGCGGTCCAAAATTAGGGTGCGACAATGAGTAATGAGGGCAGAGCTTAGCTCTAGGCATACTGGGTCAACTAATGTTTATGGGATTCCTTCGGGGAATCGTTTAGATGGATAACCTCCTAAAAGGGAGATGAGTCTCGAGACCTACCGTAGGGACAAAGGTGTAGGGCACCATACATATATGTGACCTCCTTCGGGAGATGAGTACCAGTACCTATCGGGACCCAGTATTTGCAAAAGGAATGTGCATAAATATCAAAAAACAAGAGTGAATGGAAAAATGAGAACGAGGAAGAATGCATGCATAGTTGCATTCTTATTGCATGCTTAAGAAACGTATGCTCTGATGATGTTGCTATGCTATTTATAGCTGATACATGGCTATATGATTCCTATATGATTACTGAACTGGCTTTATGGCATTATATGTTTGTTTATATGTGTTATCTAGCACCACTGAGTTTATCTCAACATTTGTCATTTGATGAACGTAGGTTCAGAACCTTCGGGTGAGTGAGCAGAGAAGAAGTAGAGATCGTCAACAGAGATGGATCTCAAAGTGGTTCTGGACCTTGAAGTACACTCCAACTTCTTTTTCTTGTAGCTTTGTAGTCGTAGAGGCAGTAGTTGTCCTGTATTTTGGTGTTTATGATGTATAGATTGGGTTGTGATATATGCCATGTACAATTTTTATTATATAATAACATACAGTTTTTAGCCTTATTAATTGGCATTATAAGTGAATGAATGGATGTCCAGGGTTCAGTGGTTTGTTGTTGTCACCATATACAGGGACGTATCCCCATACAACGTCTTCAGGATGTATCCCTTGTAGTATAGGCAACGGCTTTCTCTTGGAGGTCGCTGTCTATGCTATGGGAGCATGTCACCCCAGGTATGGGCTGGGTGTGACACATATAATTATCATTTCAACATCATAGCAAGTATACATATCATATCATTTATTTTCCATATCATCATCTCAATTAAAAATCATATAGAAAGCAATGCACATCACTCGTATCATCAATGCAGTGTGTGCTAAAAATGAGGATGTGACAACCAAGTTAATAATACCATCGAATAAAATAAAAATAGACTATACGGATAGTTTCATAATACCATTTAAATTATATCATAACATATATATTTTCATAATTAAAATAATAATAATAGTAAAAATGGATGTGATAAAAACCATGACTTTGTATGAATATATATTAACAAGTAGCTAGACATTTATATTTTTTTTAACCCACATAATTAGTCTAGAGTCCTTAATTGATTAATTAAGATGTCATTTAATTAACACAACAACTGTATATATGACTTCTCATCAATATAAATTTCATTAATAGGCTCTACTCGCATACATAATACTTTCATATTCATTTACAACCTGTACCCATATTTAATTGAGATATTAACTTAACTCTTTAGTAATTATCATATAATATCTACATTAGTTTCCATTAATCTCTCACTTAACCTCTTAGCTCATTTATATAGAGTAAATATTAATTAATTAAATTCTGGTAATTATTACACTTAATCATAATTAAGCATGGATATTTAATGGATGTAACAGTTGTTCCATGGTTTACTGATTTTGGTGAATTATCTTGTATGGAGTTTTACCTTTTGATATCTCTTGGAAATAAAAGAAATGGTTCCTTTTTCTAGTTTAGGAGCCCATTTTGGGAGGAACCATTGCTATTTAAAGGGTGTGTTGATGGACCCATTTGAAGACATGTTCTAGATGATGAAATGGTAGATATTTTAAGGGATGGTCATTCTTCATTATATGGCGGCCATATGAGTGGACAAAATACATCTACCAATGTTTTGCAATTGAATTTTTATCGGCCTACTTTATTTAAGGATGCTAGATTTTTATTTTAGGGTGAGATAAATGTCAAAGGAATGGAGGTTTAATTTGAAAGCATTTAATGCCTTTAAAAGGAATATTAGAAGTTGAGCTATTTAGAGTTTAAGGCATTGATTTTATAGGACCTTTTCCATCTTTAAAGAATTACCACTATATTCTAGTATGTATGGATTATGTTTCAAAATGGGTTGAGGCCACATAGAGCCCCACCAATGATGCAAATGTGGTAATTAGATCTTTAAAGAAGTTCATTTTCACTTGATTTAGAACCCCAAGAGCTTTAATCAATGATGGTGGCACCCACTTTTGCAATAAGCCATTGGAGTGGTTATTAGCGAAATATGGAGTGGTCCATAAGATATCAACCTCTTACCATCCTTAGACTAGTGGATAAGTCAAAATCTCAAACTAAGAGCTCAAGCCCATTTTAGAAAAAAATAATGAACTCTTTCTAGAAATATTGGAGTTTGAAGTTGGATGATGCTCTTTAGGCATATCAAACAACTTTCAAGACCTAATCATATTTCTTTGATTTGAATATTATCTGGTAAAGCATGTAATCTCCTAATTGAGTTAGAACATCGGGTGTATTAAGCTATTAAAGAGCTTAACATGAACTTTGATTAGGTTGGGGAGAAACAATTATTACAATTGGATGAATTGAATGAGCTTCATCCCAATGCCTATGATAGTGCCCTGTTATACAAAGAATGTACCAGGGCATAACATTATCGGCATATCATTGACAAGCATTTTTATGAAGGTCAACGGGTACTTCTTTTTAACTTCTAACTTAAGTTATTTCTTAGAAAGCTTCACAGTCAACGGTCTTAACCTTTTATAGTTTTTAAAGTCTTTCCACATGGTGCTATTGAGCTGCAAGAAGCTAGTGGATGAACTTTTAAAGTCAACGAGCATTAGTAAAAGGCTTATATTGAGGGGGTTGACACAGATAAGGGGGTCATATACCCTATTTTGAGCTTGCTAGAGTCATGATTGTCTAAGTTTGGGGTCATCCTCAACTTAGTAACCTTTGGTTTTCTTACTCTTTTCTTTCTTTATTCATTTATTTTTTTCTTGTTTTTATTTTAATTTATAAATTCTTGTGAATGCTTTTATTTAAGTGGATTTGATCTTTTACACTTGTTTGCATTTTTCATTCTTCATTTTCCATTTTGCATTTGACATTGGACTTTTTGAATTTTGAATTTAACTTTTAGTAATTTATTATTTCATATATGTCACTTGCATGTTCCACACTTGCTTAAGTATTAGTATTGTTTTTAGCTCTCAATTCCACATTCCTTTATTTTTAGTGTTTCTGATTTTACACTCTTATTTATGGTTTACTTTATTATTACTTTAATAAGCTTTTCTTTAGCTTTTATCATTTACCTTTTTACTTTTAATTTAGAGACTTTTAGAATTTCAAGTATCCATTTCTTTATATTTGTCTAGCTTTTAAACTCTCAAAATTTTCATTTTATTTATCCTTGGTCGAGATGATTTTCCCCTCTAGTTCCCTTTAAAATTTTCTTATTTTCTCTTCTTTGGCTGAGAGGAACTTGACTCAAGTTAACCTAACTCAAGTTGAGTTAGCAAAAATTTCCAAATTTTTCACCTAGCTAAAGCCAACAACTCGACTCGAGTTCATCACTCCCCTTTCTTGAAAACTCAATTTTTCTATTCCTTTCCATTTATTTTCTCCTTTCTCCTTTCTTCCTTATTTCCTTTATTTATTTTTATTTTCTTTTTAGTATTTTCTTATTACTTTTCTTGGCACTAAGGATAATGCTAATTTTTAAGTTTAGGGTGGCTAAGCTCATTTGCATTATCATGTTTTACATCATCTTTATTTTATATCATATGCATTCACATACATTATATACACTTGCATTTTTAGTCTACGCTTTTTATCATTTATTTGCATCTAATGCACATTGTACTTACTATGTTACTTTAATTTTGATATATATTAGTATATTGTTCCTTGTAAATTGAATAAATGAGACTTATATCTTTTCTTTATCACTTTTCAACTTTACTTGATTAAGTGATTAATGGTGTTATCTTAATTGCTTTATAGAGATTTTTATTATCTTTGTATTATCTCTTAATCAATTATTTAACTTTGTTCTTAGACATGCCAATGTTTTCTTATTTTCAAATTTCATTTACAAACCTTTGCAAAGTCTAAGTAATCTTAGGTTCAGGTGGGTTTTCAAAGGACAATCAATCTCATTAGCCAAGTTATCATTTGGTTAAGTTAGATTAAGTAAGTAGAGAAAAACATGATTGGTTAGTATTTAGGGAAAGACATGATCTTTATATGGTTCTTTAATCGAAGATAACCAATAAATATGAGTATAATTATTTGACTTGACTCTTAAGTTTTTGAATGCTTGTTAATATTCATGAACCCCATGGTTATTTCTAGGTGAAGAGCATTAAAAATATGACTTATAACATTATTTATCTTTATTGTTATAGACCTGACTTTTCACCGCATATTACAACTTTAAATTTTCTTTGATTTGACTTGGTACAGGTCTCCTATGAGTGCTTTGGACATGTAGAACATGTTATATTTTGCTTGTGGAAGGTGGAGCACAAAACATGCATTTCTTGATATGTGAAGCATATAGTGCTACATGTTAGGTATATTTAGTTAAGATGCACATGGTGTATGACCTTTTTCCATGCAAATCTAACATGCTCCATATGTCACCATGCCTTTTTAGCATAAATAAGGACTATTAGGCATAGGGTGTACATCCTTAGGTGACTAGATTGTGGGGTGCACATAACGTGTTTTCCTTGATGTGCTATGTATATACTACTATGTACTACGCATATAGCACTTTTCTACACTATACTAGATATATAGCATTATATATTATGCATATCACTTTTGAGATCGACAGAATCCCACATTGCTAGCTCATTTTTAGTAACACTCAACCTACACCTATAAATATAGCTCATATGCTTGTAGGGAAGGAGATCTAAATTTCATTAATCAAGGCCAAACTTTACCAAAATCACTTCTTATTTAATTAAGTTCTTAATTGGGATGAAAGATTAATTAATCCTCACATAAATTCCTAAATATATTTTTGAATCAAGTTTAAAGCTTAATCACCTTGGTGAGTGTTGGAATACTTATTCCTCTCTTTATTCTCTTATTTTTCTTAATGGGTTTATGGTTGTCAAACCCGATCAATGAAACATGCTCCCATAGAATGATTAATAAAAACCACATAGTTAGGAGTTCATTAAACCCTCTACAAATGATCTGTAAAAATTTTTATGATGTGATATATCTAGTTTGTATTTATAACTATTTATTTTAAAATATATGGCTTCATATTCACTTGCCCATTTAAAATATCTAAATAGAAATTATGGCATGCAATCAAGTAATTACTAAATGTATATAATATTCTTATAATTTAAAATAAGCCATATAATTGGTAATTTTAGCAGTTCTACTATTTTGTAAACATAAAATATTTTACTGCCTATAATTATATAGTGATAATTGCATAAATAAAAAAAATTTCTAGGAATATGTTATACTATTAAAACTGTATTTCGAGGATCTTATAAAGCTTGAATTATCTTGATTGTACTAATGCCTTACTGATCCAGATGTCCCTCTATACTACTATAACCTATATCCATCAAATGATAAATGTTGAGTATAAAACTCAATGGTGTTTAGTAATAAGTATAATATAATTTAAATTATAGTTTTATAAGATAATAAAAATCATGAATTATATATGAGGAATAATATAAACTATATAACATCATAAAATATAACACTATTATACTAAACACAACAATAATAGTAATGATGTGTGATATTCTCTCTACCACTATTATTGAACATGAAAATGCATTGCATTCCCTTCTCTGTTTCATTTTACTATATCTATATACATATAGATATACCCATGTAGCTTTTTGAGAAGGGACAATTGAATCTAATAACTATGCATAGTTATTAGGGAACCAAACTCAACCTACCATTGAGGAAGGAATTGAACTCAACTTACCTCATAAATCTCATTGATTAACAATTTATATAAATATACTAACACATTTCTTATATCTCTTTCATATCATGTAATAAATGTGACATATGATTTATGTTGTAATGCTTTTATGTAAATATTGATAAAATGTTGTATAACTATTTTATATATTTTTCCATTATCAATTGCATAATCATTAATAGTGTATCTAAAACATGAATAAACTTTGAAATAAATAATTACAATATCATAATTCATTACTGCTTAATTTATATCGATTGATCCAATTTGAGGATTGTATAATTTATTAAACATAAACCTAGAATTACTTGCCTTTGTCTAGTTGATGAGGTAGAAGCTTGACTATCCTCTTTACTGTACCTATAGCATTTAAATTGTGTTATTCTTTAGTTATTAATATGAAGAAATTTCTTCAATTATAGCATTGAATGTCACTACTTTTTCTAAAAATTAACACAAGCTTGCATATAAGAATATAATCCATTCTATCCTTTTTTTTTCACTTTTATGTTAATTAGAATGGGAAAATTTTATATATACCCCATTTGAAGTAAGTATGAGGTATTGTGTGTGCGTATGACTTTAGTATTTGTAGGATAATTTATATCCCTAGAATAATACTTTTACTCGTATAACCCCTTTTAAACTTCATATTAGAAATGAAAATATAACTTGTTAATATATTCCATATGAGGATAATATAATAAATATGATTATAAAGTATATAATCACACTTGTTTCTTTTCTAATTTTAAAATCATAAATGCATAAACAATTTCACTCAAGTGCCCAATCTTTAGTTTACATACTATATTATTTTGAATTACTGATGCTACCTATGCATATGCATTTATAATATGTATATAAGGCCAATATAATTATGTAAATCATATTTTTTTTTCTTTGGTTAGATGTATAATTAAAAAGAAAATAAGTGTACCATGAATGATTCAATCAAATAGTGTTATATGCACAAGGAATTGGACATAGGTGTAAGCGACATTTCAATGTTCCAAATTCTTAAACCTAGCACTTTATCATTTTCTTTTAACTTGAGATATCGTTCTTTATATATCCTTAGTTCCTTTCCCTCTATGGTATACATAAAAAAAATTCTACATGGTCTTAGAATGGATAATACATTTCATCACCCCATATTCATCATTCACACATAGCACAACAAATTAAGAGTTAATTATATCATATACAAGCTAGGGTTTGTATGAAAAAATATATATATACATAACTTCATTTCGGTTGCACCAAGATAGCATGTTAAGCATGCTGAGGAACGTATTTCATCAAATTCATCATTTTTCCTTCATTTACTTCAAATTCTTCATGTTAGTAGAAACCCTACATGCTCCATACATTAATTTTATCAAATAGTATGAAGCAATAAGCACACATATGAAGAGAACAAGCTTGAGAACTCCTTACAAATAAAATTTCCATGAAAAATTACCTTAGGTTTAAGATTTTCTTTTAGTTTGAAGTGTAAGAAGGGGAGGAAGAAGAAGTGAACATATGTTTGGAGTTTTGGAATGCTAAATCCCTTTTCCTTTCTCTTATTTCCTATTTATGATTTATTTTATTATTTTTAAAAATTTTAAAGAAAGAGCCAATCGTATGTTGACACTTGTCAACATATAATAAATTCCTTACTCAATTTGAATTCTTACTCCTTTAATTAATTACTTTCTACCAAATTTCATACCATGATGATACATAACATACATGTCATACATGCACACATGCACTTAAGTATACACATACATACATATTTTTAGTTTCCAAAATTACCCCTCTCTTTTCATAAAATGACATTTATGTCCTAAATTCATTCTTAACATTTACTTAATTATAACTTCACCACCACTTCCTTTCATGCATTTTATCATGTGCATTCATATACAATAACATGTCTAGCATGCCAAGACATCATATTCTACATCTTAATTCCACAATTGAGCATCATTAAAGACCATGCGAATAACCACTTCTAATGCACATCTTAAGGCAGTTTAATAGCACATATATCAATTCAATGTATTCATAATCATAACATTACCATGCATTTCATACTTTCATCATTCCTTCATCATAACGCATGCATAAAATGCAAGTACATAAAGAATGCTATGAGTGTGGGTATGATAACTCTCTCCCCCTAAATAGAACTTTGACCCAAAATTCTAACCTAAATTACTAGAGGGTTAATGATGTGGTATTATAATAGTGCTATTATATCAACTATAATGTTATTATATCCAGAATGGTTACAGTAAAGTTACAGGGATACTTACATAGTATTTATTCCTATCTTTACACCATATATAAATTATTACAGACATGGAACAATATAAAATGTTACAGTATGATACAAGTATGATGATATACGAATGTTGAACTTGAAATGGCTTTATCCTGATTCTTTTAATATATGATTATGTCATGTATATATTTTTATAGCACCACTAAGTTTTATACTCAGCATTTATCATTTCATGAACGCAGGATCGGGACCTACTGGTGAGCATATGAATAGTTGATCTACAGTTAGTTGGGGGTCAGATTTTAGAGGAAATCTCATTCTTGAAGTGGCATTGGATGTATGTAACATACTCCGGGTAGTTTTACATTATGTAGCTCTTTTGTTAATCATAATGGTAGTAGCCTCCTTCTGGTGAACCCTGATGCAGGAACCATAATACCACGATACTCTATCATATTCTATATAGATATGACTTAGTGAATGATTATATAATAGTATATACTTGATGGATAACATATGATGAATGATATATGTATATGATGTGTTACTTATTATTATGAGATGTAATAAGATATTTAAAAACAAACAAATAAAATGTTTAGGTTACATTATAATAATTGTAAGCAGACATTATACTGTGAAAAAAGTTCACCACATGACTCAATGAATAGTAATGTATGAATAGTGCTCATAAAAAAATGTATGCATCCCTTGTAGGATAATTGATGATTTCCATGCGTAGATGCTTAGGAGATTATTAGTTATTTTACAGGAGCATGTTACATCGGGGGTATAGGTGTGACACAGTCCAACACTCATCAATGAAGATTAGCTTCAAATCTTGATTCCAAACAAGTTTATGGATTTAAAGTGAGGATTAATTGGTCTTTGATCCTAATTAGTAACTTAATTAAGTGCTTAATTAAGTGAGAAACTAATTTGGTATAGTTTGGCCATAATTAATAAATGCTAGATCTTTTTCCTATAAACATATAGCTTATATTTATAGGTGAGGGTCCTTAGTTGTTTAAAAATAAATAAACAATGTGGGATTTTGCAAAATTAAGAGTTATATACATAACATATTGATGCAGGGATTTTAGGGGTTAATAATAAGAATACAATTGCAGACAGAATTAAATCCCTTAGTCTCTATGGACTTAGTATAGAGTGAGAAGGGTATCAAACTCAGGGAACACTGGTGTTATTTCATGTTCATTTATAAAACTTGTAATTTCTAATA
>CANYBF011496345.1:0-13319 GCA_948192965.1 Dalechampia spathulata | reverse complement strand
GTTTCAGTGGTTTCGGTAAAATTTCCACTTTGCTCTTTTGAGCTTTAAACTCAATTCTTAACATATATCTATCAACATAATCATAGTTCTATATCATTTCCATATCAATAACATATATAAACATGATATATTGTCAATTATGAATGCACAATGAATCATACAATTCAGGATGTGACACATGTTATCTTACATATCATGCTTATATCATATCATCTCACATGTCATGCTTATACCATGTCATCTCACATGCCATGTTCATACCATGTCATTTCACATGTCATACCTATGTCATATCATTTATATTTACCATGATTGTCATATCATGATTTTCATATTATATCTACTATGATCCTTATTGTCATGTTATATCGTATGTGTACTTTATTCATGCTTATGAATGCTCATCTGTCTAGGAAATTTAGCTTAACTAAAATGGTAATATCAAACTTGAACCTTTGAGAAAATAGATCTTCACCACCTAAACTCATCTCTAAAGGGTTTGACTTAGCATTCATGCTATAGATCGATTAAACCAAATCTGGAACTATAAAATGTCAACTCCATCTTGCGACCTTCATCGAGTCCATATTATTGCTCGAGGTAACCCCTCAAGAAGATTGCATTTTCATTCCAAGTAGACCCCCGATGCTATTTGTTGCAAGTCTTGCTCTGTATCACGAGGAAAGTCTCACCCACAGTTGGTCATATGACTTATTTTTCTATATGAATGTTATAAAGAGGAGAAATTGTTCTAGTGGAAGCATAATGATATTTTTAAATCTATTATATGTGAGTGAATATATTAGATCTTAGATTTAGGTGTGTTAATGATAGGTATATTAACTTGACTCATAATATTAGAAATAACTACTAAAGAAGAGTTATATCATTGATAAATAATTATATCTTTGATATTTTTAACTATATACATGCATAAAGAGAGTATATTTATATCAATTATTATAATATAATAACATTATCTAAATAATTCGCTAGAGAAGAAAAGGTATGTAGATTGTGAAATAATAGGAAATTTTCATGTTATTAATAGGCTCCTCTATCAAGTGATCAATTCTAAAGATGCAAATCCTCTTGCATAATTAACAACAACTAAGATATTAATTTTAAACCTTTTTATTGTCTTTCATCCTGATTGTAAGAGATTTTGAAATTTTTCAAACATGAATTTCCTACCATCAAAATTATATATATAATCAACTAAAGTAAAGGCAATAAATAGTTGACTATCAAGAATAATAAATAAAAATTTGACCAAAGTTATAATGAAATGGTTTGCAGATCATAAATCATATATGAGCATTAGTATAAAGAAATATTAAAACAACAAAATTAAGGAAGGTGATCTTTTTGGAGCCATGTTTACCTAAACATGTAATCTAACTTTATGGATTATAGTATAAATCTTCATTGATAAATAATGAAGTTATGATGAGTATATAAGTGTAACATTAGTTGGTGTTTATGAATAAACTTGAGTTTATATTTGAAAAAGTAAAATGAGAATTGAAGTTTGTAAGAAGAGAGGAAAGAAAGAAGAATGCAAGAGAATAATGGAAGTATCTTAGAAAAAAAAGTCATGAATCTAAATTTGAATTTGAATTTTACGTTTTTATAAATAAAATGGTTTGGATTTTATTCCATCCTTTTATAATGAGAAGGTGTTTCTAGCAACGAGGTTATTAAGCATCTCAAAGTATACATAAATCATCAACCAAGAATGTGAGATGAAGAAGAATTACTCAAATCCTTATTAAGTTTGAAAGATATTCAAAACAAAGATGGAGGGAGATGAGCTTTCATGAATTTAATAATGTAAAATAATAACTTTCAAAACTAATTACAACTTATTTGATCATTCTTAAATAAAAAATCATTCAAACTCAAAAAGAATATAATATTAATAAAATAAAAGAAACTCCTTTGAGTGATAAAATTTTCAAGTTAATACATTAACTTTTCTAAATGTCAATTTATTTATATTACTACTAATCCCTTTATATGTTATTTTTACGATTTGATATATTTACTTTTGATTTTTTATTCTTAAAAAGCTAGAAAGGATTTACTATGATATAAAAATCACTAAACTAATAGGTACACATTAATTTTACAAAGAGATATTAATATTTTGCTAAATTTTTATGGAAAGGTTATAATAATAATTTCCTTAAGGTTTATAAAGAAACTATATAGATAAACTAAAAGAGTACAAAAGATTTACTAAACATAAGATTAAATATGATAAAAATAACTAGTAGGCATGTAAACAATTTTAGAAAAAAATGAACAATTCACTTAAGATTTATTAAAATATTATAAATAGTTTAATCAATATTTATTATTTGATTATCACAGTTTCATTAAAAGCAATTACTGAGAATCTATGACAAATTCTTTATGTTTACAATATTTCTGAAAAGAAATTAAGAACTGATACTTTTTTAAAATTAAAAAATTAAAAAACGATACTTTTACATAATTTTCTTTGTTTGAAAGTATTGTTTTTCAAAAATGAAAGGCAAAACCCAAACCAAAAAGACTTGTACCGAAAACATGACTTTTGGTCACAACTTCATATCCCCATGTGGGCACCCAGCAATTCCAGCTACAATCTCACTGCCTACCATTAATACGCGTCTATCATCTAAGCTCTTCCTCATAAACTTCACCTTTTCTCCCTCCAATAAAAACCCGCCAACTCGACAACTCATCCCTTGACAAAGCCTTGCACATACTTGAAACTCATGCAAGTGCCCCTAAAACCCACTACTTCATTTACACCAGAACAAATCCGTTTACGCGTAATCACCGCAATTAACTTTTTCTTTTGTTGGTTGCTTGATTTTCCTCTTCCCACTATTACATTATCTTTTTCTTCCCTTTATTCTTCTTCGTCAAGGTTTGGCTCGCTCCATTATTTATCACTCCCTCCCTCTGAAAGACTCTCACAAGCTCCAAATCCTAAAAATTAGAAGTTAGTAGAAAGGGAAAGAAAAGCAAAATGAAAATGGGCAGAGCGTTTTTGGTGCTTGCTCTTTGCTTTCTGCCTGCCATTGTGTCTGCTGCTCGCCCTGCCAAGAACCGATTTGAAGTTGAAGGTCGAGTTTACTGTGACACTTGCCGTGCTGGTTTTGAAACCTCTCAGACCACTTATATCGATGGTACTAAGCAATATCCGTTTCCACTTTTTGATGTGTTTTGCTTGCTAATATCTGGATCTGTTTGTAGAGGTCTAATCTTTATATTTCAATTGAAATTAAGTTTAAGATTTTGTTTTCCAAAAATGCGGGCTGTATAAATATCTGGTGGAGTTCGTCGATTAGATGATAATTGTTCTTGTTCTGATTTGCTGATTTGGAGCATATATATTTCATTTTTACTGTGATTATTATATGATCTTTGAAATGATTTATTTTTACTTGTTTAATAGGAGCCAAGGTTAGAATTGATTGCAATGACAGGAAGACCATGAAAATGGTATACAGCAGGGAAGGAACAACAGATTCAACTGGAACATACAAGATCTATGTTGATGAAGATCATAAGGATCAGCTGTGCGATGCTGTTGTAGTTAGCAGTCCTCAAACTGACTGCATGAAGCCATCGTCGGGGCGTGATCGTGCCCGTGTTATCCTTACTAGTGACAATGGGATTGCATCAAACAAGCGCTTTGCCAATTCTATTGGCTTCGAGAAGGAGAAGGCTATGTCTGGTTGCGCTGAGATTCTCAGGCAATACCAGGAGTATGAAGATTAGATCATCAAAAAGAAAAATGAAAAATCTGTTAATCTTTGCTTGGCATAGTCCATGAACTCTCATCTATATGCAGTTATCTGGATTCTTAAAATTTCTTTTCAAATGTTTAGACAGAATTTCATGGTTGGTGTTGGTAATTAAATTATAAATTTATATTATAAATGGGACTCCAAATTGGTTGTGTTTGTGTGCTTTTTTTTCAACCTTTAAAATTCATCAAGAACTAGAAACTAATCGAGGACAACTTGATGGAAACAACATCAGAGTACCTTACAAAACGCTTGAATGAAAGGCCTGGAAGAGTGAAACATAAAGGAATGGACATCATACGATCTCGATCTTCACAGTATAAGCATCAAAATCAAGTGAGGTGGTCCTTTTCCGTGTAAATGGAAATAGATGAAAAGGATCGCAAAATGAACAAGATATTTGAATAGAAGGCCTGAAATATTCCTAAAAAGAGAAGATAAATAACAAAGCATGAAGGACTGGACGTGCAAAATCCACCACATAAGCCTATGCTAACAAGCAGAATAAATGCAGTGCATTGAAACATTTGCAGAGCAAATAGATTGGAATAAACTTTCTTGACACATTTGAATTGATAATATTTTAATCAGAATCAAATTTATAAGTAGTAGCTGATAGACAACACTAATGTTGAGAAGATCAAATCATATTCTTCCTTTTGAGTAATTTCTAGGAAAAACGTTTACAAGTTTGTGGTAAAATGTGGAAAAATTCTGAGTTTATGGTATATGAAAAAAACTATCAATTTGTGATAGAATTTTATATGACAGCCTGCCATAGTGGCACCCACAAGTTACTTAAACAAGGGCAGCCAATCAGTCCAACGCCTATCAGTCCAGCGGCCCAACATAGTCATTGCTACGAGGGTGAGTTAAGGAGGTGCGATATTAAAGATTTCAAAATTCAGAAAATTCAGAAAAATTCAGAAAGTTTAAAAATTAAAATTAATTAATTAAAAAATATCAATATTATTTTCAATTAAATTCTATCATTTTAAGTTTAAATATTAAATCATAATCATTGTATTTATTATAATTATTATTACATTTATAATCATTATCTCATCGTCCATTTTCAACCACTAACCGAAGACTACCATTTATTATCAATCATTATTTTCATCACTATCAATTTCAAATTGTAAATTAATAAATATACAAAATTTTGAATCAAATGATGTATTAAATTTTAAAATTTTAAATATTATAAAAAAATATATATATATATATATTGTTATACCTTATATGATGTATAAGGTAGATAATTATTGATATATATTATATAATATACCTCTTTATCTCATTTTAAGTATTATTTTAAATAAAAATATTTGATTTATGATATTTATCATTTTAACAAATTTATATAACTTTTTAAAGTTAGTTCTAGTCTTATTCTTTTTTAATTTTACCCTTTTTAATTTTAGTTCATTAATACTCATAAAATTATCACGATTTTAAACAATATTATTTATTTTCTACATGAAACTCTTTTAAAAGTGGAAAACTTATGTTTTAAAGTAAAAAGGGCATTTTGAAAAAATTATTAAATTTTAAATCATATTCATAACTCGTCTGTCAAATTCTAAAATGATGCTTAAAAAGAGATGAATATAGTAGATATGACATATGAATATGTCTAGCATGGACAATATAATTTTTAATGGTAAATTCATTTATCTACTATATATATTATATAAAATATATCGGTAAATATATGTATTTATTATATATTATCTATCATATATATACAATATGATAGATATTAATAAATAAGTTTAACTACCATACAATATATTAATGAAAAAAATAAATAAATTGAAAATGATAAAAAAAATATTCAAAATTAAAACAAGATGGATGAGTGTGACATTCAGGGCTGATGGGAGAAGGGAGTAGTTATCGGTGCTTTATAGCATAGATAAGAAGTAGGTCTTAGCAAGCTTCTAGGTGGAAGGATGAACAAATGAACCGATTTCACACTTGAAAAAAAGGGATTCTGAGATTATATAGGAATAAGGTTGCACAATTGAATGATTTCGAGATTGAACAAGTATAAGACTGTACAATTGAGAATAGCTTGAGAAATTGAAATTTTACAAGTATGAAACTATACAATTGAGAATATGTTAAGATATTATATAGATATTATCCATACTAATAAGGTACACCTATCCTTTCTACATTTATTTCATAAGAACATCATAGTTAAATGTGTTTAGCTTGAAGCAATTATAGGATGAATGATCTTTTGAGAAGTATTCTAAGGAAGCATGTGAGCTAGGGTAAAACATATTATCTAAAAGAATCATATAAGCTTTTACAAGATGTGAACATAAGGCTAAAGCAACATGGGTAACCCCTACTTATTACCAAAACATGGATGAAAGGGGTTTTAACAAAGAAATTATGGGTCTTCATTTTCTTTTATATATTGCTTATTAAACATCATCTATGTATATTATTTCTTTTTGTTTTACTTGTAGTCAATTCTAATTATAACTCTAAATAAATATAACAAGAAAGAGATAATGGTTTAAGGATCTTTAGAGTGACCCATTGAGCTAAAAACCCAATTGAGTAATTCAAACAAAAGTTAGGGTTTAGAAAAAATGATATAAGCTTGATGAGCCAAAAATCTTGTAAGAGGTGACTCATCAAAAAATTATGATAAAAAGATAAATATCTTCTAGGTTCAAAACCTATAAAGGCTACTTGGAAATCATACTTGAAGTAATACCATACTATGACTAAAGCGTAAGGACTGACCTCACTTCACCTTATTCAATCCAAGAATCATCTCAACTACAATCACCAATAAAAGGGTTTGATCCTACTCCATCTAGTTACTATAGTTCATAGCATTAAATCCCTATGGCTAGACGAGATGACAAACAAAAATTATGCTAACAGACTAAAGATAGACATTCTTAGCTAAGAAAGGGAGGCCACTAGCTTATGATTGAAGAGTTGAAACATAATAGTACTATTTATAGGGCTATCTGTAGTTAGCAATTAACTCATCGTAGTGGGGTTAATGTCGAATGTCCTTATCATGTATGAGATTGTCTCACTAATAGGCACTAGTATAGTGAACATCATAATCATGCTACAAGTAACCTTAAGGGTAGTAACAAACTCCTTATATAGTGGACAAAGATCTATATGTACAAACCAAAAAACATGCTCCACTAAATCCTAAAATTACACCATCATGTGTGGATAAAATATAGTTAATGGAAACTTGTTGAAATGTCTTCAAATATTAGACTTTGAATTTACTCAGATAGCTCCACTCAATATCTCACCAACAATGGATGGTAGTACAAAAAGTACACTGTGATTCTTAAGTCATCTTCTATTTTTACAATAGAAGAACAAACGTATCATAATATAAGCAACCAAAAGAGATACATAATCATTCATATAAAGTAAAAGTAGTAGTAATCCAAGCAAAAAGGTTTCACTAATAGAATTTGCAAAGAAATGAGACCCGAGCCCTCAGGAGAAGTATTATGCAAAATTTGTATAGTTACAACCCGAGTGCAGTAAGTAGTAAATCCATGCATGGCCATATAATATTATGCTATATAGTGCTCCATGTCACGGCCAGCCCATACCTGGAGTAACATGCTCCCGTAGCATACACAACGACCTCTCGTATGGGAAACCACTATATACACTACAAGGGATACCTGTACATGTATAAATAAACGTCGTATGGGGACAACAGATAGTACGACGGTGAAATCATCAAACAGAACCAAACATAACCCTGGATAACAACATACATTCGATTGAATGAACATGTCTATCATAAATGTATATTTATTAATATACAAAGGTTTGTTTACAATAGCCATACAAGTCACCACCAAACTACCAATATACTACTGCCTCTCTCAACTGTACAAGCTATAATACAATGCTAATAAAAAGAAAGCATGCTTGGCTACTCTAGACCACCTCGAGGTTGGGATTTACTGATGAATCTGCCCCTCTGCTGATGTCAGCAATCACTGCTCTGGGCCTTCTACAGTAGACTCGGAACCTGCGTTCATCAATTGATAAACACTGAGTCGAAGACTGAGTGGTACTAGCTATCATACACGCATAAAACATAGAAAAACATGTCAAGTAACAGGAAATACAATGTAATGCTATATTGCCCCATTTTCTCTTCCTGTTCTGTTCTCCCTTCCCTCTTTCCTTTTCCCTTATTGTGTACAATATATTCCCATGCTGGATCCCTATGTATCGGTACTCAACTCCCGAAGGAGGATAACTGTAATCTTGGCCCGTAGGCCCCTTTTTGTTATGCCTATGTCTCAAGACTTAACTCCCGTAGGAGGAAATAATATACGATTCCATTATGGAATCCTGTAATATATGATCCAGTGTGCCTTTCCCCATTTTCTCTCGCTCTGTCTAAGCATTCACGATCCCATATGCCATGAATATGCGAACATACAAGAGTATCATATGGAATCTCAAGCAAGAATCATTTAACTAACCAAATCATAAGCTCATATCACCAAATAATAAGCAAATACGAGAATTCAATCCCCAATCATCATTTACTCAGCCGTACTTGGCTTAAAAGCAATAAAAGAAGTAAAGAATAACTATTACAGACCAGCACTAACTAGCATGAACCTGGTAGAAGTAAAGCTTCTAGTGGCTAATCACTCTTCTAAGCTTCTAGCAGTGCAAAACCAACTCCGCTACGCTCAATTCCTTGAAGAAAAATGAGTTCTAGGGGTTTAGGGAAGTTTAAAAAGGGTTTAGAAAAGAAAAGGGAAAAGAAACCTAAAGAAAAAGCTAGGTTAAGTCCGTTTAAAACGGTCTTTTAAGTCGCGTACGGTCGTACCAAATATCCGTATGCCCGTACCCACGTAAAACCCTGATGCATAGATTTTCCTGCGAGTTGTCGTACGCCCGTACCACATTTGGTACGCCCGTATGACCCTAAAGTTCCTGACAAACCCATTTTCCTGCGAGCAACGGTACGGCTGTACACCCTCTTGGTATGCCCGTACCGACTCCAAGACCTCAATACCTCCTATTCCTCATGCCTGGTATGCCCATACGGTATCTGAACACCCGTACCGCATGCTTAACATCAGAACATGCCTCAATTGAAGCCCTTAACTCTCCCAAAACCTATGAAACACACTCCAAAACCAATCCTAACACATCAAACTCACTGTCCCTCATCAAACCGAGAAGTCATACTTCCCAATAAGGCGACAATATCACATAATATAATCATAAATACAAGCATACATACATACATACATGTATCCACATCATCAATGTATAACATAACTCATACGCATACAGACCTCTACCCATATACTAGCGTACAAACTACTAGGGTCTCAACTACGGGTGTAACACTCCATGTGCATTAACTACAGATAAATACATGATGCAAATAGGGTCAGAGTATGTCATCAGCTTTATGCATCATCACCTTTGATCTGATCTTAATTCGAGCTGATGTTATTGGATCATATCCTAATATTATAGCACTTTAAACAATCAATCAACCATGCAATCTCTTAGACCATCTCCTCCATCATCCACAAGTACCAATTTTAAGCCTTTTTATCATTATGACAATGAGTATGCATTGCATAATCATACATGCATCTAAGATATGTATACATATGCATATATATACGTGCATTATGGATATAAACATAATAGGTACATACCTAGAGCTCTTGTATCTTTTTAATGGTACCAATATAGTCTAAATAATAATTGAGTTAGGTCAGCCTTAGCATCTCAAGGCACTTGAAAAGGTCAATAATGATCATATTAACAAAATCATATGCATGTTAATGCATAAAGATCACTTGCATTATTGGTATCAAGGGTGTGAAAGCGATCTCATCCCTCTTTGGTATCAGAAATGCAACCACATATAGGTGGTCATGCTTGTCATAAGTATGTATATAAGGGTTTTGTAGCCATAATAGTTACCCTTTAATAAACCAAATTGATATACAAAATTAGGTGGAATAGGAGACATATCAATCTCAGGTCTTGAAGGCATCTGCATAGATGTAATGCTACATGTCCTCTTACATGTCCTCGTTTGAGAGCTAATAGTAGTAGGAGAGCCATGAGAGCCACCTTGACTAGTAGAATGACTAGATCTATCCATCAAAGCATCTACCATATCTAAGATAATCAACATAAGAAGACTATAACATCATACAAGATAGAGCAGCAAGCTCTACACACCCTTTGGTCCTGACTACTAGTTAACCATGTGCTCTCCCAAGTAGAATACTTAACACTTAAGGCCCTTAATGATCAAATATCTCTCACCTTTGCAAGCTGAAGCCATAAGGTCCTTATGATGTATGGTCATGATAGCCCATAGATCGAGACTAACCTACCATAGTTAAGAATCAAACAAACCTCATTAGAAGCATGTTGAGGTACATTATAAACTATTTACATTCAATTTAATACTAACAAGTTTCCTTACCTAATCCTAAGTTAAGTTGTTGAATTGCTCCCTCAAAACATTCAAATCTCGCTTGGAAATCTTGCAAGGAATGAACCATGCATGTAGCCATGGGAAGCTGACTGGTAAACCCTATGGTGGCATCAAAAGGAGTATAAACTTATAAGCCATAACTTGTAAAAGGGTGAAATCATAATAAACTAATAAATAATATCAAAAAGGTGACAAAATCAATAGAATTAATAACCTAGTAGCCTTAGTCAATCCTTTATGGAACATATAAGTCTTGTAGGACCTATAATATACATAAATAAACATCGTTCCTAGCATCATTGAATAAGATGTAGCCCAATATGTATAGTAAAAAGCAACATGTGAACTGTTAGATAATAATGTCTATACCAATCCTTAAAGGTAGAGTCCCCTCTCCAATGCAGTCATATGTGGTAGAGTGCTTATCCTCAGATTTTATAGAATGAACACCAAGTAGAAAATGGCATCATATGACCAAAGGGGCAAAGTTAGCCTAGAGTTAAACTAGATAGGGAGCCCACATACTCCAACATGGTAATCTCGATAAACATCCCCAAGGTAATGACAGTCTCACTAACCAATAAATGAAATGTATGGGAAGCAGTCTTCTCAAGAGGGCTACCTCAAGGAATGAAACAAACTCAAAAGAGTCATAAAATAGAGTTGCTAACAAATGGTTCTATTAGTTCAATTGACCCATAACATGAGTACTAAGCCAAATCCTTCAGATATGGGTTCGGGTGGTGAAGATCTATTCCCTCAAAGTTTCAAGTTCAAATTTACCATTTTAGTTGAATTAATTATCCTAAGTAGGCGAGCATCCATAAGCATGAAATAATCATACAAAATGGTATAATATGGCAGCAATCATATCAGATATAGCATGGCAAATATGATATGGCAATCATGGCATGATATCATGATATGATAATCATGGTAAACAAAATATGGCATAGGCATGACATCTAAGATATGATATGTCATAAGCATGACATATGAGAGATGACATGACATAGGTACAAAATATGGAATGATGATATGGCATAAGCATGACATGTTAAAGATGACATGGTATAAGTATCAAAGGTAAAAGATGACATAGCATAAGCATGATATGTGAAAGATGACATGGCATAGGCATGATATGTAAAAGATGACATGGTGTAAGCATGACATGTGAAATGATGAAATGTGAAAGATGACATATGAAATGATGACATATGAAAGATGACATAGTATAAGCATGTCATATGAAATATGACATGGTACAACATACATCATACAATAATGATAACCAAGCTGTTGACCCTGACTTTTCACTTATGCGCATAATCTCAGGTTTTCATTGATTCGGCTTGGAATCAGTTCCCAAAGTCAACCCCGATTTGGGTACATACATTTTAACTTCCTCTGAGTGTTCTAGATATGCAGAGCACACTGAGTGCATAACACTATGTGCATAACACTTAGTGGAAAAAGACATTTGGTGAGGCCCACTTTTCAGACCAAATCCGGGGTGCTTTTTATAGCACAACGTCTTAGAATGTCAAATGATGCTTATTTGACATACGATGTTCATCCCATTTTTCCTGAGCGAGGCAAAACAAATAGGGGCAAAATCCTATATGTGTAGCATATAGCACTATATGCTACGCATATAGTGAAAAAAGACGTTTAGTCGGGAGCTTTCTCGGGACCAAATCTAATGTACGCCACATCATACAATGTTTTAGGACATGAAATGATGCTTATTGGGCATGGGGTGCACATCCTGATGTGGCCATAGTAGGCCCTATGCATGGGTTAAAATGCAATGTGCGTAGCGCATAGCACTATATGCTGCGCACATAGGCTATAAATTTTCAAAATCTGGGCCAAAAATTACATTTTTACCAAACCCTAATTTGGCTCTATAAATATAGAGCTCGGGTTCATGAAAATGCAGTCCAAAATTTGCTTAAAAAGTAGCCAAAACTTTACCAAAATTCTCCTAAAAATTAATTAAGCACTTAATTAATTAATTGCTTAGGATTTAGAGACTAATTAACACTAGTTAGGCTCCCTAAGCATGTTTGGAAGTAAGATCTTGAAGAAAAACCTACTGCCCAAAGGTAAATTTCCAATTTTCTTCCATTTTTCTTATGGTTTTTACATAAACCTTTGAATTTTGGCTTAATTGTCTTGTGATTGGCTTCAATCATGTTGGGTTTTGGTTGCTAATGTTGTTTTGTAACTAAAACTATGCAAATATAGCTTCGATCTGCCTAGATCTGAGTTAGATTTCACATTTTTACCGAAAACCTTCATTTTGTCACTATTTTACAAGGTATATGCTGCGTATATAACCTTATATGCTACATATATAGCCCCAAAAATTTCCAGAAAATGCCATTTTTCTCTAGTTTTCACTCATTTTCTTCCTCGATGTAATGAATCTAGCTTCATTATAGGCTTTTCCATGCCTTTAGTGTTCTAGATCTATCATATATTCTTCATATCTAATTAATTTTTAGCTCTGAAAATTAATTTTCAAAGCTAGATGCTCATCTACAGGTCAAAAATGCATTTTCCTCCTTAGATCTGCTCAGATCTGGCCCAGATCTCATGTTTTTACTCAAAAACATCATTTTCTCCTATTTTTCCTGCCATGTGTGCCACATATACACCCATGTGTGCCATACACAGCCTATGTGTGGTGCACACAGGTCTATGTGCAGCGCACATAGGCCTCGAATTTTCCAGAAAACCCAATTTTGCTTCAATTTTCACTCATTTTCACTTTTGATCTGATTTTTCCAGTAACACCAGAGGCTTGTCCATGTGTGAGAGTAGCACATCCCAGACGCTAGGAATGTTGCACGTTGTTCGGCGTGAAATGCCGTGGTGCTTGCTCTCAAAAGCTTAGACCCCTGAAGTACTACAGGAACTAGATAGATCGCGTCGAGAAAATGTTGTGGAGTCGCCACCCGACCTATTTAACCAACTCAATTGAGCAA
>CANYBF011496130.1:0-14317 GCA_948192965.1 Dalechampia spathulata | reverse complement strand
ATTTATTCTTATTCTAATACTTTTACTAATCATAATTATGACCGTTATATATATCTATAGTATTTTTATTATATATCTATTTTTATTATTTTTTATTTTTATAGAAACATATATTCTTCTAGTTTAAAATAATAATTCAATAAATATTATTTCTTAAAACACAACATACTAAATTATTATCACTTCCTCATTATTTATTTCTAAGAAAAAAAACATCTTAATTTCACTCGCTTACATCATTAATACTTAATTATGACATCATAAATAATTTTTATTCCAAAATTTTCAAAATTCACATATGTCTAAGTTAAGTTAACTCAAGCATAAAAGTCAAAACCATTTATTCAAATTCAATGTATATAACTTAAAAACCAAGTTTGAGTACCATTTACTATCAATTTTAGGGGTTTGCGACAGAAAATGCAATATCCTCAATTAAGCTTTAAACGCACTTCTTATTAACATACTCACTATTCTATACTATTTTCACATCATTATCATAAAAATTTCATTATAACATTAATTTATAAATGCACAACAATTCACATAATGCAGGATGTGACAGAAAGAATAACATAGACCAATAGAAATGTAAAGATATAAGCATCACCCATGCATATATAAAATGTTCAAAAATACTAATACAAGTAAATATGTTCAAAAAAACAATACAAATAACATTTACCAATATAAACTAACTACATATACATGTCAAAATGCAAGTCATCTCCCCCCTTTGTCAATAACAAAAAAGGATCAAGAAGGAGGAGGAACAAATGGATCAAGATAAGACTGAATCATCTAGAGTGTAGCAGTTGTAGAGATATAAAAACCTCAAAACTCTTGATTATGCTAATGCAGATGCTGATCAAAGATGTCAAATTGAGAGGCAATTCGATTAAACATCTATAAAAGCCATCCAGTCAAGAGTTGAGTGAATCAAACTGTTAAGTGATAAGATCAACCATAAAAGGAGTAGAAGATGACTCAACAGCAGTGGAGGAACCACCCTTACTTTGTCTCTAACGTTTACAACACAAAGCCACCTCACGTCGAGCTCCATTATGAGGAGAACTAATAGGAGGACAGAAAAAATAGGAGTGTCATCCTCTGAGTACTCAGCATTAGAGGGAATGGGAACATGCATGTGCTGACAAATATTAATAACCTTAGCACTCTATAGTGCTACAGTGTTATTGAGCAGACCAAGTGCTAGAATATGCTCTAAATGTCTCTTAATATGCTCCTTGTGAGGAGTATAAACACGTAGATGGTTAGACTCAAGAAGGAGTGCATGCTCAATAAAAGGCATATCAAGATTAGGACTAGAGGGTCCAGGAGAAGGGGCATTTAAAGGAAAACCCTTCAGAGTATGATAGATGTGAAGAATATGTGGACCATACAAAACAACTCTACTAGGCTAATTATGATCACCAACTTCAAGAAACTACTCATGAAGCTAGCGATCAGTTTGGATTCTCGATTTAGTGATCATGTAATTAAGAAAAATATGATCAGGACCAGTCACTGTATCATTACACTCAGATTGTTCAAATAACAGATAAGAAATCAAACAATGATAATAGAATAAGGTAGAAGACTTAAAGCAGGAGGCTTCAAGCTAAGAAGCACAGAAAGGAATAACCAGAGCAATATCCTTCCAGAAGACATTCTTATCAAAGGTAGAAAATTTGGCACTTTTAATGCCATCAGAATAAAATTTAAAAATTCGATCAAATTGAGCTTTTAAAAGCTTGAATGGACGCCTAAACATTTTATAAGTATAAGAATGAGCAGTGCCTAATTTAAAAGTGTATAGAAACTCAAGAGTCAGTACATATTTACATTGATTATCTAAAAACATAAATTTAGACCAACCAATATTATCTAAATAATGTCTAACCTCAATTTTTAGACTGATTGTTTGTAGAGTTGAAATAAGGGTAAAATAAGAAAATGCAAGGATAGCTTTACGTTTGCCAAACTAAGGATATGGAAGAGTAGAAAGAGACCTACTAAGATCCGTAATTTAGGTGCATTTTCCTTTATCTTGTGTTTGAGATGAGGAACCATGATAAGTAGACATATTAAAAATATTCAAAAATGGAAGAAAAATAATAAAAGTGGTTCGAGCAATACACAAAACACAAGAAAATCAATAAAAACAAGAGCAACAACACTTGAAAACTAAGGAAAACAACAAGAATCACTTAAATATAGAGGAAATCGATAAAGATAAATAAAAATCTAACCAAAAATCATAAAAATAAAGTGATTGGGAGTGAAAAACATAATTTGGAGGAGAGAAACTAGCGATTTAGTGATTTATGAACCAACAATGTGATAAAGCTCCTAAAATTAGTTGATTTTAAGTGATATGAAGGTGATTTTAAAGTGATTTGAGGTCAAAATTGATAGAAACACATTCAGAGGAGAGAAAATGATGGAGAATGGCAGTGAAAGTGAGAGAAAAAATTGATTTTAGGTTTTAAAATTAGGGTTTTAAAGTCGTGTATGGGTGTACAGGTTTACCAAATGGCTATACCTAATGAGTTCTCAAAATGCAAATTTGAGGAAACATAGACATATGGCCATAAAGAAGAATCATACGGCCCTACACAAGATATTAGAAAAAATTGCTACAATATGAGAATGTTATATATGGGCGTACATGGATAGACATATGACCATACAGAAGCTATTGCCAATTTTGGTAAAACAATATAAAATAGTATATGGGCATACCAAGGTAGTCGTATGGCTGTACAGAAGCTACTGCCAGATTTTGCTAATCATTAAAACACAGCATACGGGCGTACTAACTAGGGTGTACAGTCATACAAAGCCTTCTGTAATGAATTTTTGAAACTAAAAAGTGAAGAAACCTATTTAAAAATGACATTTTGAGAATATAGGCCAATCTTAAAACATCAAAAAGAAGTTGGAAAGATAATATTACTTTAAAAATGATCCATTTATCATCCCTAATTCATGCTTAATGAAGTTTAATCAATCCTTACAAAGGGGTTAGTAAAGATGTCAGTAAGTTGGTGAGTTATGTCAATGAATTCTAAAACAACTTTCCCTTTTTATACATTATCATGAAGAAAATGATGCCTAATGTCAATATGCTTGCTCATAGAATTTTGTATAGGATTCTTAAATAGGTTTATAGCACTATTGTTATCACACTTGATAGATGTACAAGAAACACACAAATTGTAGTCTCTCAATTGTTATTGAATCCATAACACTTGAGCATAACAACAACCGGTAGATACATATTCAGCTTCAGCAGTAGATAATGCAACATAATTTTATTTCTTGCTAAACCAAGAAACTAAACAATTTCCTAGAAAATGACATGTTCCTGAAGTACTTTTTCTATCTAATATATTGCCAATAAAGTCAGCTTCAGAAAAAGTAGTCAAGTCAAATAAAGTACCCTTAGGATACCATAAGCCATAGGAGGAAGTAGTAATAAAGTATTTGAAAATATGTTTTACAAAAAATAAATGAGATTCCTTAAGTGAAGCTTGAAAGCGAACATACATACACACAACAAACATAATATTAAGTTTAAAAGCAGTTAGATAGAGAAGAATACCTATCATACCTTTATATTTCTTTGGATTAACAAGCTTGTCACTTTTATCTAAGGAAAGTTTTGTGGTTGTACGCATTGGAGATTTGCTTGCTTTTGCTTCACACATTCCAAACTTCTTTAGCATCTCTTGAGTATACTTGAATTGGTTGGTAAAAATACCATCTTAACATTGGTTGACTTGAAGTCCTAGGAAGTACTTTAATTGTCCTATCATGCTCATTTTAAGTTCCCCATGCATACACTTAGAAAACTCCTTGCATAACTCTTCATTAGTAGCTCCAAATATAATATCATCCACATAAATTTGCACAAGTAGAAGATCATGCTTGTATTTTTTAATAAAAAGAGTTGTGTCTACTTTTCCTTTCTCAAAACTATGAATAATTAGATAAGAGCTTAATCTTTCATACCAAGCTCTTGGAGCTTATTTAAGTCCACATAAAGCTTTAATAAGTTTGAAAACATGATTTGGTAAGTTAAAATCTTCAAAATTAAGGGGTTTCTCAACATAAACTTCTTCCTTAATAAAAACATTTAAGAAAGCACTCTTAACATTCATTTGAAATAGTTTGAAGTTCATGTGAGATACATATGCTAGTAACATCCGGATTACATCCAAACGAGCTACCAAGGTAAAATTTTCATCATAATCAATCCCCTTCTCTTGACTATAACCTTTTGCAATAAGCCTAGCTTTATTTCTAGTTATGGCACCATCCTCATCCAACTTGTTTCTAAAAACCCATTTAGTACTAATAATAGAAACATTACTAGTTGAGGTACTAAGGTCCACACCTTGTTTTTTCTCAAATTGATTGAGTTGCTCTTGCATAGTAAGAACCCAATTTACATCATTTAGAGCCTCATTTACATTCCTTGGCTCTATTTAAGAGATGAAAGTAAAGTTATTATGAATTTCTTTAGAATGAGAGTGAGTAGTTACCCCTTTTACTGTTTCTCCTATAATTTTCTCTTTAGAATGCCTTTTAGGAAAATGCCAATCCTTTGGTAGATCATGCAAAATATGTGTAGAGGCAAGGTGAGGAGGAATTTCATTATCTTCTCCCTTTTTGACTTTTTTGAAATCATCTCTTATGATTGTATCTCATGATCCTCTCTTTGTTCCATAAAAGTTCCTGTATCATCATCAAGTAACTCCTTTCTCAGACTAAGAGGATTAGTCTCATCAAAAACAACATGCATAGACTCTTCAATAATTAAGGATCTTTTATTAAAAATCCTATAAGATTTACTAGTAATGGCATAATCCAGAAAGATCCTTTCATCGATTTTTGAATCAAAATTTCCAAGGTTATCCTTGGTATTCAAAATGTAACACTTGCATCTAAATACTCTAAGATATGAAATTTTTAGTTTTCTATCATTCCATATCTCATAAGGAGTTTTATTTAAAATAGGTCTTAAATGGACTCTATTTGAAATATAGCAAGCGGTATTAACTGCTTTGGCCCAAAAATATAAAGGTAAATGATGTTCATTAAGCATAGTATGAGCCATGTCACAAAGAGTCCTATTTTTCCTTTCCACTACCTCATTTTGTTGAAGAGTTCTAGGAGAAGAGAAATTATGATTTATGTCGTGATTGTTATAAAATAATTTAAAACTTCCATTTTGAAATTCTCTTCCATGATCACTCTAAAACCCCTTCTCATTTTGCATGCATTTTGTCAAAGTTTGAAAAGTATCAAAAGCATCATCTTTATAGAAATGAAACCTAAATAAATCTAGAGTAATCATTTACTACAAAAAGTGTATAATGCATGCCACCTAAACTAATAACTCTAGTAAGTCCAAACAAGTCCATGTGAAGCAATTAAAGAGGTTTAATTATTGTTATCTTATTCTTAGCTTTGAAGGAGGATTTCACTTATTTTCCCATTTGACAAGCTTCGCACACCTTATCCTTGAGAAATTTGATTTTGGGAAGACCAACTACATGCTTATGCTTCCCAAGGTCTTCAATGTTCTCAAAGCTTGTGTGCCCAAGCCTTCTATGCTATAGTCAAGAATCTTTGCTTATTGAGATAAGACAGTGAACACTTTTATTAGAAAAAGAATCTAAATTAATTATATAAACATTTTTAATTCTTTCCCCTTGAAATATGACTTTATCATCAAATATTCTATATACAAAGCAACCTTTTGGGTCAAAGATAACCTTGTAACCATTATCATAAAGTTGACTAATACTCAAAAGATTATTCTTTAATCCTTTAACTAATAAGACTTTATTAATAAAGAAAGAAGATTCCTTACCAACCTTATCAATACCAATCACTTTACCTTTTGCATTATCTCCAAAAGTGACATTTCCACCATCCCAATTCTCCAAATGAGAGAATAGGCTTGCATTACTGGTCATATGTCTTGAGCATCCACTATCAAGGTACCAATTGTTCACATTCACCTTGGATCTCAAGCACACTTAACATATAAACACAATCACTTTGTTTTAGGTACCCAAATATATTTAGGTCCGTAGGGGTTAGAAACATGAATGTCATGAGAGTTATGGTTCAAATGACTTTTCCTTATGTAACATTTATTAATGGTGTGTCCTTTCTTACGACAATAATAACAAATTACATTCTTAAATCTAGAGCTATAATGAGTATATTTCCTTTTCTTAACGTTGGATGCATGACCATTACTCATCTTGCATGTACATGAACACTTATGTATTTTGTCATGCCTTCTATTAAGTCTAGTGGAATGAGATGTTTAAACACCCTTATTCTTACATTTCCTTTCATTATTCTTAATAGTGGAAGAAGATGCTTTTAAAAATATAGGTCCCTTAGTTGAACAGGAAGAGCTTTGGTTAAAACTAATTCTCTCTTTATCACCCTTAAGCTTTTGCCATTTTAGAATATAATCAATTTTAGCACCACCAACCTCAAATTTTGAAAGATTTTTTTTCAATAAATTCCTTTCTTTTGAAATTTGATCTTTTTGATTTTTCAAAACTTCATTATCCTTTTCAAAGTTATATTTTCTTTTTCCAAAATTTCAAACTTGGTTTTAAAAAAAGTAAGTTCATTAACCAAGCATTGTAAATCTTTATTTTCTTTTGAAACATTAACTAGCTTATTTTTAAAAACCTTACTCTTAATTGATAATTGCTCATACTTACCTAAGAGAATTTTTAAAGCATCTTCTTTATCATCCATATTATCACTATAATGAGATTGAGAAGAAGTACTAACTTCATCTTTGTCATATTCATCTAAAAATGTCATGAAGTAAAGGTTGGTTATACCCTCATCATCGAATCCATTATTATAAGATTCACTTTCATCATCCTAAGTAGCCTTTAAAGCCTTCTTCTTAAATGGCTTGAATGGCTTCTTGAGTCTAGGACACTTATTCCTCATATGATCCAGTTTGTTGCATTCAAAGCAAGTGGCCGGATTCTTCTTGAACATTTCCCTCTTGCCTTGATCCTTCCTTGCTTCAAAAGGCTTCTTAAAGTCTTTCTCTAGTCTTTTCTTCCTCATGAGAAGATTCTTTACCATTTTTAAGAGTAAGGCCACCTCATCATCAATGTCATCTTGTACATTCCACCTCTTTTTGTTCCTTAGAGGCTGTCAAGGCAATTCCCCTTCTTTTATCTTCTTCAACTCCTTGCTTAAGTGTGATTTCATGTGTGAGGAGTTTTCCAAGAAGAACATTGGTTGATAGAATCGATAAATCATTTATTTCTTCAATTGAAGTGACTTTAGTTTCTTAATCCTTCTTAAGCAAAACTCTTAAAACCTTATTATTAATATCTTCCTTATGGTAAACCTTTCCCAACTTCATGAGCCCATTCATGATAACTATGAGCTGATTCTACATCTCAGATATGCTCTCATTTGCCTTCATAGTGAACAACTCATATTAATAAGTCAAGAGTTGCACCTTCTTCATTCAGACTTGGTTAGTTCCCTCATGGGGTATTTCCAAGGCATCTCAAACTTGCTTGGCCATCACATAATGAGAACATGACCATACTCCTTATGGCTTATTGCATAATAGAGCATATTTATAATCTTCTTGTTTCTAGCATTTACCTTGAACTCTTCCTTAGTCCAAGTAGCTTTAGGCTTTAAGGTGGTAACACCTTCATTGGTGATAGTTGGAGGAGTGTAATCATTCTCAATCAAATCGGATAAATCTACTCCATCACTTTCCAAGAAAACTTCCATTCTATGCTTCTAATAAGGATAATCGGTTCCATCGAAAAAGGGGGGGGGGGGTCTTATGTAAGATTTACTTTCAACACCTTAAGTTGTTATTTGATCTTTAGCTTTAAAAGGTAAGTTCTAGCACAAGTAAGCCCTAAGTTATGATACCAATTGAAATCCCAAGTGGTAACACAATAGTTATAGTGGTTCGGTACACAATTTGCCTATGTCCACTCTTCTAAGAATTAATCTTAGGGTTCCATTATATTCTTTCACAATTACAATAATGAATACTTCAATAAAGAATTCAACCTTAATGTTTTCAAGGCTCATACTCAAACCTTACAATTATAATCAATCTCACAAGATACAACTCTCAAATACAATAATAATGTCCAAGCATTAACTCTCACCAACCCAAATACAAAGGGAACAATTAGGGCAATAAATGAGGTTTAAGTGAACAAAGCACAAAGTAGAGAGAGAGAGTCGATTGCAAGAATAATCAAGTTACTTACCTGAAGAGAAGTTTTTCCAATAACAAATATGCTTCTCTTACAACAAGAGTCCATTACACTAAGCATTTAATGCAAATAATTCCGTTGAAATGCTTTCAATTAAAATAGAAAAGTTGTTGTCTATAGTTGCGTATGGCCGTACTCCCGTATGCCCAAGGCGTAAGCCCGTACGGCTCCTTAAAAGCCAAATCTCAATTTGGGCAATGACTTTCATACGACCGTACATGGTAAGTGATACTCCCATACCAAACCTTTTGCCTACAAAACATATATTGATAGAAAACATAGTGGTACGCCTGCACCAACAGTGGTACGACCTTACACACCATGAATTATGCACAAATATATCAAAACCAAAAGAATTGATTGCTAACATTAAAATCCATAAATGTAGGACTAACAATATATTTATTTTTGTTATATAAAATATTGTATGATGCATATTTAGTTACTAGAATATACTAGTAAATAGAGAGAGAGAGAGAGAGAGATAGAGATATATATATATATATATATATATATATATTTATTTATTTATTTATTTATTTATTTATTTATTTATAAATATTTACTATAAAAAATAAAGTCAATATATATATAATTAAAGATTAGTAAAAATATAAAAATATAAAAAAATTTATATAATAAAAAATTAAAAATATAAAAATTTAAATAATAATAATAATAATAATTAAAATCATTTTTAAAAAAAAAAGAAAGAAAAAGAATAAGAACAAAAAGTGTGAAAAGAAGAAGAAGTAGTAACAACTTGAAAAATAATAATAATTAAAATCATTTTAAAAAAAAAAGGACGAAGAAGAATAGGAAGAATAAGAATAAGAAATGTGAAAAGAGAAGTAGTAGTAACAACTTGAAAAACAAGAGACAACAAAAAAGAAGAAGAAATAGCCGTAATAATTTGAGATAAAAAGAAAAAATAAATGAAGAAAAAGAAAAAAATCAAGAGGTGAACGAATAAAAGATGAAGGAAATATAAAAAAAAGAAAGAAAATAAATCAATAATTTTTAAAGTATAAATGATAAATTAATAATTATATAATTTTTAATGATTAAAATTTAAATATAAAGGGATATGAAATAAGAAGAAAAAAGAATAAGATATGCTAAAAATAAAAAAATGAGTGATAGAATATATATAAGAAATTGAAGAAAATTTAAAGAGAAGTTATATTAAAGAAAATTAGGTAAAAGTGAAAATAAAATTAAAAAAATGTATTTTTAATTAAAATAAGGTATATTTGAAAAAACAACTTTTTCATTTTATATTTTTAAAAATATAAAATAAAAATTTATGTATTTTTATAATTATTCTTTGAAAATAATAGGTATAAAATATTATTAACAATTACAAAAATAACTGAATCAGGACGTATAATTAATGTATGAACTTCTTCAAGGCATCCTTATTTGAAGGACTAAAATTCCAAAAGATAGATGATTTGACGTGAGATTGAATTGTGCATTAATCGAACGAATCTCTATAATTAATAGTTGTTTACTTCCATGAGGTCCTTACGGGGGCAACGACAGTCCGTATTTATAAAACCAATAATTATTAGAAAGGCAAGACATAGCTAACTAATTAGACCACCGTACCATTTTAAATTTTAAATTACAAATAAGTTACTATTAAAATTTTAAAAAAAATGTACCAGCTGTATCGAACAGTCCAAATGTTTAGCTTAGAATGATATCAGTTCAATTTAATAACACAATTTTCTAATTAAATTCAAATCCAAAAAATCAAAGCTTTTACAGAAAATGTTGAACTGAAATATCAAAATAGCATATCATCTACTAATTTTAAATATCTTTGTTATATGACAAGAAATTAAAGTATTGAATAATTAAAATATTAGTTAACGTCAAAATTTTAACAAAATTATTTCTTTTGAATGACTTTGCAGCCGTCTTGATTTCTGGTAAGTGACAAAAAGATTCACGGATCAAAATTGGGATGCGCCGTTGCGCACACCACAAAAGACCAACCATTCCATATTCTACATTTGTGTGTGTGTGTGTGTATATATATATATGTATGCAGGAAACTGTGTTATGCTTGCGAGCTCTGGTAATTGTATATTTGTTGTTCTAATGGGTGCAATTAGGAAGGTAGTTGATGGAATACTCTTCTTCCTGTTTCTTGTGTTGGCGGTGGCTGCACCGTTGATGGACGCTCAGACGATTCTGCCGGCGAAATTCTACCCAGACTGCTTGATCGACTTTAACAATTGGTACGTGAAGGAGCATGGTGACTATCTCGTGGCAGAGAAGACTCCTTTCTTCGTCGGAATTATATGGCTGGAGCTTCTAGTTTTGTGGCCTCTTGCACTTCTCAACATGTACGGGATTTTAACTGCCAAGCGTTGGTTTAACACCACTTGCTTGATCTATGGCACTTCCATTTTCACTTCCATGGTACAATTTTCCCACCCTTCTTTTGATAAATCATTATAATTAGTAAAAGAAACAACATGATTACGATAAGAATTTGGTAAGAAGATTGAAGATTGATAAATTTGGTCAATTCTGATGTGATGTGATTATTGATCAGGTTGCTATAGTAGCAGAGCTTATTGGTTCGGGCAGGGCGTCGGACAAATTGTTAAGGATTCACGCCCCATGCCTGGGTATTGGACTTCTAGCCATTCTGCGAGGTCTCGTGCCTCAGTCTCCAGTACTCCCAAAGAACAAGGTCGCTTGATACTCTATATGTTTTTCTAGTCTTCCCTTTTCATTCCCATCGCATTGAGATGAACCCAGATCTTCCTACCAACAAATTTTTATGTTTCACTGTGTTACGAATAATTCTTAAATATATTTAGTTTATTATACAATATCATTAGAATGCATAAACCTTATTAAATATAAAGATTATATTAATAATATTATAGTAATAATGATAACATTTAATAAAGCATAACATATAATATCCATTAATCTATTCTTTTAGATGGTATTTGGTACTTAAATCAGTTGAGTGCTCGACTTAAGATGATTTTAGTTGTTTACTTCTCATGTCACATCATGCTTTATAAAATAATTGAGCGAAGAAATATCCCAAGGCCATCTTTCTTGATCTATACCAATTGCATCATTCTAGATAGATGGGTGACGTGTGTAATTTTGTAGCCATTCATCAGTTCTTTCATAAATAAAATAATAGAGCTAAAAAATCATAAAGTAGTACAAATGTATCCGTAAATAATACTTGAGTTACGTATCCATAAATATTTAAAATAATTTATCAAATAATCAAGCAACAAAAAAAATTAATATAAAACTAAAATAAATATTTTAATTATTCATAATTATATAACTAAAATAAATTTCATTAAGTTGAACTTAAGATGATTTTAATTTTATCATAAGTAGTAAATTTTATGTCAAAATATATTATACTGTAATCTTAAATATGATGTTGCGTATTTCTATAACATATCTCATTAAATTCATAATAATCAACTATTGATTAGTTAAATATATCACAAAAGATATTAAAATATTAAAATCATTTATAATTAACAATAAACTATATGGATGAAAGTAAAAGTTTTGTTTGATAAATTAAGCTAAATTCCATCAATGAATTTAGATTAAACACATTATTTGGCATTATGTAAAGAAAGAATCTTGTACTTGTGTATGAAGTAAAGTTTATCGAACATGTGTGTTTGACAGAGTCATTCAAATACATTCAAGCATTTCATTATTTATAATACTCAAAACAATAAAATAAATTAATGACTAACCGTAAAAAGTTAAACGTATAATCAGTAATCAAAAATAGATGTAATATCTTTAGTACTCTCTTCTCATTCTACTGCCTGCATCAATTATGAAATAATGTTGAATACATAAAGAAAGTGATAAAGATAGAAACGCAGAAGATAGATCAACAGGTAGATCGGTAACGGTAAGGCATGAATCGAGAGATAAAAGAACAAAAGCAGAATAAGCGAAGAGGTGTAGAGGAAGGTAAACATCTGAAGTTGTGTCTGATGGAGTAATGAAAGGTTAAAGCTAGAAGGTGTCTCTGACAAGGGAGTAGAAGAAGAGACGCAACATTTAATAATTCAAAGCCTTATATTCCTTAGACCTTTTACTCAAATATCAAAACGGTCTCGTTTAGTAGTAAGTTATAGAATTGATGTGGTGTCCAATTAATGAGCTGTCCATTGATGAGGTGTCCATTGGTTTGTTACAACCAATTGAGGGCTTGCTATGAACATACGTGTATAAATGTAAGGCAATAATACAATGAAAATACACAAAAAAAATATAGAATATAATTTCTCATGGTATCAGAGCTATTTTCAGCTCTTTTTCTCCATTTCCTCTCAACTTGAGTTGATGATCTTGAAGCATCAATAATAGCAGAAGAACTCAATCTACTGTTGCATCATTCAGATAAACCAGGATTAATGCTTGTTAGTGTTTGGTTCATAGGATCAAATTATATACCATGGAGCAGGTCTATATTGCATGCTTTAAGGGCAAAAAATAAACTCAATTTTATTGATGGTTCACTTCCAGTACGTGATGAAACTTCTGCAGAATATGATAGCTAGCAAAGATTGGATTCCATGGTGATTTCATGGATATTGAATTCTTTATCTAAGGATCTTGTTGAATCCTTCATCTATGTAACTTCTGCAAAGGTGCTCTGGGATGAATTGCAAGAGAGATTTAGAGGTAGCAATAAGCCATTATTGCATCAGCTTAAGAGGGGTCTTAATAACTTACATCATAAAGATCAATCTATGGCAGTTTATTTCATGAAAATGAAAAAACTTTGGGATGAGTTGAATGTCCTCAGACCATCACTTAAATGTAGCTACAGTCAAAAAGAAAAGGTTGCTGAATACGAAGACAGTGATAAACTCATACAATTTTTGATGGGACTTAATGAAGCATATGATCATGTTAAAAATTAGATCCTCCTCATGGAACCATTTCCAAACATCAACAAAGCTTATGTTATGATTCTTAGTATGGAGAAGCAAAGAGAGGTTCAGAATGGTCAAGGACTTAATCAAGTTATGGCAATCACACAACATCCGGGCATGTCAAAGTTTACAGGTAAAAAAATGATGGGCCATCATGATAAAAAGAAGCTCAAATGCTTACATTGCAATATGACAAGGCATACAAAGGAGACTTGTTTTAAAATCATAGAATATCTAGACTGGTTTGGAGATATGAAGAAGAAAAGGGAAAAGGCGAATGCAATTCAAGATAATCCCATCCATATAGACACTTATCCAACCAATTTTGACATTACAAATCTTTTGTAGAAGGAGGTGCAAAAGTATATACAGGAATGCAATATACAAGACATGGCAGGATGCACAACAGTCATAGATCACTCAGGTATGTATTCATCTATCATGTTTAATTCATCTACAAATAAATGTGGAAAATGGATAGTTGATAGTGGAGCTACTTCTCACATCTCTAATAGCCTATCCTCATTCATATCTCCCACACATCTACTTTCCTGATGGAAAATCACAGCCTATAACTCATACAGAAACCATCATTCTTCACCCTAAGTTAACTTTGACTAATGCCCTTTGTGTGCCAAATTTTCATCATAACCTCATCTCCATCAATAAATTGACCAAACAAAACAATATCATAGCTACTTTTAAGCTTGACAAATGTTTTCTACAAGACTGTACCACCAATGAAATCATAGCTCAAGGAAAATTACAATAAGGGTTATGCATATTAGATACTACTATGCTAGGGGAATTATGCAACAAAGTTACTACAAATTGTAACAGCATTAGTCTATAGCATCGGTGACTTGGACATGTATCAAAAGATAAAATGCATCATTGATTACTAGTTATTATGTTGTTTATTTGAGTCTTAATATTGTGATTTTTATATGTTTAGTCTTAGTTTTCTATAAGTTTTTATGAAGTATTATGTCTATTTTAGTTACTTTGCTATTTCTTTCTAACTTTATTTGCAAG
>CANYBF011496057.1:0-23354 GCA_948192965.1 Dalechampia spathulata | reverse complement strand
GTTTCAGTGGTTTTGGCAAAATTTTCAATTTCCTCTTTTGAGCTTTAAACTCAATGCTTATCATATACTTATCAACATAATCATAATTTTATATCATTTTCACACCAATAACATATAAAACACAACATAACATTAATTTATGAATGCACAATGAACCACTAAATTCAGGATGTGACATAAGTAGAAATACAGTTATATTCATTTACATTAAGAACACAATGTAAAATATTTACAACTTTAGAATTCGCTTGGATTAGCTTCCAATCAATATTGGTATAATTATTTTTATCCAAATCGATAGGTAGTGTTGCACCAAATAAGATGCTTTTCTAACATTCAATGTTAACCAATTGAATAAAGCTTCTCATTCTAGTCTTCCAATATAAGTAGTTTGTTCAATTGAACAAAGGAGGTCTTATTGTAGAATGCCTTTCAATATAAGCAAGAATCATATTGCTACTCAAAGTAGTTACTATTTGATCTCTCTTAGGCTATTAAACCTATAAAATAGAGACAAACTGTAATACCAAATGTTAGTCCCAAAATCAGTAATCAAGAGGGGGGTGAATTGATAAACTTTAAAAGATTTAAAATAATTTTAACAAATTATTTTTAAAACTAGCAAACTATTTTTGAAATTAGTAAACTAAAATAAAATTTAGCAACCTATTTTGTCAAAATAAAAGAATTCAAAAATAAATCAAAGTTATGAAAATAACTTGATTGATTTTTGAAACTCTCCTTTGAAAAATAATAGATTGATTAACTCAAAATCTTTTATATAAAAAGCCTTTTTAAATTAGAGCAATTAAAAATAGTAGCCTAGAATAAGAAGGAAAAGATAAGAAAATAATGGGCACATAATATATAGTGGTTTGGCTTAAATGTCTACATCTACTCTCTCAAATCAAATGTTTTGAGGATCCACTAAAACAATGAGTTTTTTAAGGCTAACTTGGAACCTATACAACAAAAGTTATTAATAGTTTAACTTGAAACCTCTTTAATTTTTCAATAGGCTAACTTGGCAACCTCTACAAGTTTTTAGCAAGATAACTTGTAACCTCAAGTTTTCATAGGCTCACTTGTAACCTCTTCCAGTTTTCATAAATAGCCTAACTTGATAACCTCTTACAATAATCAAATAATTAAATAATAATAATCCTCACAACTTTATAAAACCTATTGAAAAGATTTAAGAATAGTTATTCAAATGAACCTTTTTTGAAAATATTCTAAGATGTTATAGATTTAATCCTTTTAGTTCTTTATTATTTCTTGTTCTTCTTGTATTTTCTAACTTCAAAACCCATGTATTTATACATAAAAGTATGATAGTTATATTCCAAAAATACATAGGTATAAATATGTTAGTTAATCAAAATCATTCTGAAAATAGCTTTCTATTAATCAATGACCTGAAATAATATGATTGATAGATTTATTACCAAATATGATTTTTAAAAACTTAACATTTTTAGAATATGGAAGTATATCTAAAAATCATTTTATCAAAAAAGCAAATTTTTTGTTTTGATTTGAGCTTCATAAGGTAAATATCCTCAAAATTTTCTTAACAAAAATTTTTTAAAATTGCTTTAATTAAAACTTTCAAAAATAATCCTCTTAATCTTCTTCAAAAGCCATTGGATTCCTTTTAAGAATATAGGTGTTAAATTTTAATTTACATGTAGATCCAATCTACATCCATTTTGATTTTTGAAAGATCAAAAATATTCAATCTATGAAAAATCTTTTGGAAATAAAATCAGAAAATATCTTAATAAGAGTAATAGACAATTATCTTATCTTTTCAAATATATTTGAAATAATAAATTCCATTAGATAATTACAAAGTCAAACAAATGATATATCCAATTAAGATATTTACCAAAATAATCATTATCCATTAAAAATCAATAATCATGTGAAATAATGAATCCAATTACAATTAACAATCAATTAAAATAATTATCAAATAAATTAATAGTAATTAATCACTTGGGATCAAAAAATGATATGATTAGCTAACATATCCAAGGATAGAAAATATTTATTCTAAAAACATAAAAGTTAATAAAGCCAATTAAGTAAAAATTCATTTGAATTAATTAAACAAAAACTTAAACTTAATAAATATCAATTTTTAGCATTCATTAAAATCAAAAAGTTAAAACCATCATTGTCAGAACCATTATTACTTATTAAAATTATATCATCCATGTATATTAAAGAATAAGCATAAAAAGTAGAGTTATTGTAGTAAAATTGGGAGCTACCAACATGTAAGCATTTAGAACCTTATAACTATAAGAGATTAATCAAGCGCTTGTACTATTATTCAATTATTGATACAAATCATATTATGGTTTTTTTTAATTTACATACATGGTTTGGCTTGTCATTGTTAATGAATTTAAGATGTTGAGTTATAAAAACATCATGCTTTAAGGTGCTATGAAGAAAAACACTACCCATATCCAATTGGTAAAGTGGTCAATTATAAGATATTGCATAATAAAGAACTAACTGAATTATGGATGTCTAAACAATTAAGAAGAATGTTTCATAAACATGAATCATATGCCTTTGACACCTTTTAATGAGCAATTAGGCTTTATAATGATCTGCACTCCCTTTCACAACCAACAATATTATCTACTTTATCTTATATAATTAGTTCAAAAAGTTCCATTTTTCTAATAAAGCATTGAGTTCCTCTTGCATTATTGATCATCATTGGTCATGTTAGATAGTTATTGTATAAGAAGATGTGTCTCCTTAAAATTAACTTGTGTAAGAAAATGCTTGGGTTTGACATTGCTTATTTAATAATGGGTGACCATCCATGTGTTCATTTATGGCAAATGGTTATATTAGAATTCATAGAATTAGCTTTATGTATAAGGTTTAATATGTGGTTTGAATAGTTAAATATGGTAGGTATCACATCCAAATCTTATGAAATGGATAAGTTATGTTCATGAGTGTTAGATGTCACTTTATGGCTTACTTGGTGTTATATGAATTATGCTAGTTCGTGTTGCCAATGGAATGGAGGAAGGGTGTGGACCTAGTAAACTTGGCTTAATGGAAACATGTAAAGGTGGAAGAAAAATAAGAGTTAAATCAAACAAGAACTTTGAACATCAATAATCGAGGTTGGTTTTATCATACTTATAAATGGAAATACTTATTCATAAAAAGAAACATAGCATGAGATAAAATTTTATTGATAACAAATTCTGATAAAATGTATCCCTTATGCATTTTGTTATATCCCATGAAAACATATAACTTAGTCTAGGTTATAACTTATTTTTGGTATATAATTGAAGCCACAAGTAACAAAGACACTTAAAACCCAAAGCTTGTGCTAAGTTGGTTTAATTTGAATAGAATCCATATGGTAATTTAACATTATGAATAGATGAACTTTCATTTAAAGTATGAAAGGCAATCTTAAATGCAAGATTCCAATATTTGAATGAGACATTAGCATTACATAAAATGGCATGGCTAGTTTTTAAAATGTGCAAATGTCTTTATATAATTCATATATTCTATTTAAGAGTATACAAATAAGAAACATATTAGGAAATACTATTTTCCTTTAAATATTTCACAAGGCATGGTATTCTTAACTTAATTAACTTAAAAAATATTTATAGGTAATTACAAATATTTTTCAATAAATTAACAAAATTGATTAAACATAAGCTGTAAATCATATTTATTTTCCAAGTTATAAAGCCATGTATACTTGTTGAAATGATAAAAGGATATAACATAATAACAAAAACCTTTTTATGATTGGGATAGAAGATGGACCTTGAACATCCAAGTATCAAATTTAAAAGTTCATTTGTTAGTCAAGAGAAAATTAAAATGTAAGGTCTAAGTATTTGAACCATGCTACATAAGGGCAAAAAATGCAACTTCACTACTAAGTCGCTTCCATGTTATTAAAATATTATGTAATATATTATATAAAATATTTGATTAGTTTAACTTTTTTTGGGCATTTAGCTTAAAAGCTTAATCAAACTAAAATATCCAATTTTATAACTAAATATCTTATTAGCCAATTCATCATTTACTTATTACTTAAAAAAATTAGAACTAAACTAACTATCATAAAACTGAATCAAATTTTTAAAAAATTAGTTAAATTCAATTGGTTATTTTGATTTTACCCATTTATATTGGTTCAATTCAATTGATTATTTTGGTTTTACCCATTTATTGTTCACTTTTAGACATGGTAACTTATTAAACTTAATATTGAAATAAATATCTTGATTTGACAAAGACTTAAAAATAAAGAGAGCATGAGCATGTGCAAGACAAGCATACCAAATCAAGAAAGTAGAAAGATTTACTTTTAAATAAGATATTGTCCATAAAAAATATTATTTTATATGTCACACTATTATGTCACATTATGAATATAAATTAAATTATATTAAACATAAGGATAACAAAGAATATTGATAAGATATAAAAAGAGATTGGAAGATAAAACAAGTGAATGGCCATGGGAAGATACTCGAAAGATCTAACCATCACTAAGGTAATGTTATTATTATCAGTGTAATGAGTAAAGGAGGTAATATTCCCAACATTTGAAGTTAGACAATAATTAGCATCCAAGTCTAAAGTCTAGAATTATTGATTTAATTTATTGAAGGCTATGCAAGATACTAAGTGTTTTATGCTAGATTATTATGATGGTTAGTGAGGAGAGAAACATTAATAAATAATATAGATAATACCTTTAAATTATAATAAGTGATAAATTGGCTAACATAGAAACCTTACCTTATTTTTACTTTATCATCTTATAGAAATTATTGGAAAAGATTCAATAACAGCATAAGTATATGGAAGAATAAAATACAAATAGATTTTTGTGTTTTAGTTATAACTCTACTTTAAGTAAAATAGTAGAAAGATTATTATAATCAATTAAATTAATGTGGACTCCAATACCTCAGGTAAAAGAGAAAACCTTAGAACCCAAGTCATTCATAATATTAGTTACCAAAATCTTAATAGGTGATTCTAATGCTTCTAACTAATTGATAATGTACTTAACTCTTCATATGTAAAAATCTATATTGTCAATGCTTTTAGATAGTTGTTTAAATTTCTTTCTTATATGAATAATTTTAGTTTGAGATCCAATATGGAAGATAATGGTAAATTTGTCCTAAGTGTCCCTTATTATGGTTAGATTAATAATTTAATAAAGAAGATTTTTAAAAAATAAAATAAATATTCAACTTAAATAGTTTTGTATTCATAAAATCATAATTGATATACTAGATTAAGTATGTCATTACTAGTAAGAGTGGGTGGTATAGAAGTAGAAGTGATATACTCAATAAGGTTATGATCATATAATAATGAGTAATTGAACTTTTCATAATCGATAATTTAATGAAGTTAATTTAATGGTGATGAAATAAGAAACATAAGGAGTAATATGAATAAGAAATAAAGTTTGTACTTTGAGAAATGTTCATAATGACTTTGAAGTAACAAAAAAAGAAAAGAAAAGAAAGAATCAAAATAGAGCTGTTAAATAATAACTATAATACCATATAAAAGGAAAGGGTTGTCTACTTTTATTATTGTATTATTGTATTACATTGTTTATATATATAAACGTGATAGATATAGATTACAAAGAAGTATATCAATAAAACAACAGTCATATGCTAGAGATAAAACTTTAGTTTTTATCTTTGAACTTTATGAGAAGTAATAAGATAGGTAATTAAACATTCTTTAATTGAATCAATTAAGTTGGCGGATAAGGTACATTTTAACATATTAGTGAGGAACAAATAAGTGCCTATCATTTGAAAGTAACCAATACAAATAAAAGACATGAAAATAGTCCAATTAACCTCCTCTTCCAAACTTTAAATTGATAAAAATGAAGAATCATTAAAAGTTTTTGATGTAGATGTAATTTTAGTTATCATTTAATTATCATCTTTATTAATAATGGTAAAATATATCATTTTTCCTTTATCCAATAAAGATTACAAATAGAGAAAGAAATTTATTTACCATTATTAATAAAGACAAGTAAAATTATATCCAAATCAATAAATTGTTAACAACTTTTCATATTTATCAATTTATAATTTGGAAGAGGGGTTAATCGAACTTTTTGATAATTTATATGTATGTTTATCATTTTTTAAAGATAAATATTTATTTATTCCTCTTTAATGATAATAAAGATAAAGTTGGGTTGTATTTTTCTTGAAGAGGAATATAGTATTGATGTGCCTTAAATGATTTTATTTAAGTTGGTACCTTAATGAATAATTGTAAGTTATATATTTGAGTGCCTTCTCATGAATCATGCATATGTTCTCGAGCAACAAAATGACAATGCACATGGTGCCACCATGTTTAATATTTTGCTTAAGCATATAGCTAAACGTGGGATGATTATGTTTTAAAAAATGCTATTGGGATAGTGTAGCTGTGTTGGATATTGCCCTTATATTAAATTCAAAATGGAGAAAATTCATAGAAACTTCTAAGCTCACGAAGTGCCCCACTAATTATTGAATTATATAATCTTAATAATAATTGTTGATTGGAATATAAATTGTTTTAAATTAGAAGTGTTTGTTTAATAATTCAAATTCATTTTTAGTCGAATTCATTTCGATCCGATCATATAAGAAATGTTCTCACGGCTGATTTAGTCGGCATGATTTTCTTTTAATATTATAGTATATTATTGGAATTTAACAAGAATTATTAATATTGTAATTTATTTATTAAAGTATACAGCAATAATGTATACGCGTTACAAGCTAATTTGTGCTCTCCAAATGGTAATACTGCTTAACGAGTCCTATTTATAAAATTTGATAAAGTTGAGCTTTTGCATAAACATTATTTTTTGACTATATGAATATTATTTAAATAACTAATTATGTTAAAATTTAAAAATATTTTTAACATGATGAATATGTAAATAACAAAATTAATCTAAAAATAAATGGCCCAATAACTTAAACAAGGCATAAGCAATTTGATGGGTTATAAATCCACATGATATAAATTAATAAAATAAAAATTTTTATTAAAATTATATTATTCTTAATTTTAATTAAACTGATCACTTAATTTAGATCAAGTAACAAGAAAAAACAAACAATTAACTTTATATGTATATATATATATATATATCAAGAAATTATAAATATTATAATATATATAAACTGAAATAATAATTTTACTGTTGCTATATAAAATTAACAAAATTAAATGCAATGCATATGTTATATATAAGTACACATGTATTTATTATAATTATTAAAACAATATTGTATCAAAATAAGTTACAATGAATAACATGAAATCTTGGTATGAATAAATAATTGTATAATAAAATGAGTTGATGAGTTATGGGAATTGATAAATTAATATAAACAATTGAATTTTAATTTGATCCAATTTTAATATTATAAATTAAATACTACTTTCTATTTTTTTGGCTTTTAAAGATAATTTAAAATATCTTGCTTTAATACTTTCAGCATAAGATTTTATTATAATTTTAAATATGAAAATACTAATGATATTTTTTCAATCAAATATAATAGAAAGAAAATAAAATTAAAATCAGATTAAATCGTAACATTAATAATAAATAATTGTCATTAGACGGACTTTATTGTTGCATTAAATCTTAGGAACTTCATAATATTAACCCTTAATCTAATCCTCTAAATCGATTATTTTTCAAAGATGAAATTTTGCCATTAAAAATCTCAAGTAATTTTAGAGATTTTAATCAATTTATTTATTTAAAAATACTTTTGAATCAAATTCAAGTTTAAGAAAATAATTTCAGAACTATTCATGTGAAAGTATATGTTGAAAGTAAGTTGTTTGATTAGATTCTAAAGTTTTTCATTCATATCAAATAGTGTAAGATTAATTGGGATAAACGATAGAGATTAAGTAAAATATATAGTGGAGATGTTTTTCATTATAATAAAAAACATTACTGCAAATTTTTTTTTTCTTTTGAAAATATATAGAATAGACTAGGAAGAGTATATCATCTTTGTATAAATACAATCATTGTACATTGGTTTTGTATCATATATATAGAAAATAGAAGAATTAATTTTTCTACATGATATCAAAGTAGATACTTATGTCATTCTCACTTCTCTCTATACTAATATACATCAAATGGAGCTTATGATCATGGCTACAAACCAACAAATAGTCAAAGATGCTACTAGTGTCTTTATCAATATTCTTACATTGTTGAATTCAAATCAACTCAAAATGGAGCTTGTTACTACTATATTAAATGAAAAAAATTATCTTTCATGGTATCAAGCCATGATTGTTACCTTGCAAGCTAAGGATAAATTAGCTCTAATAGATGAGAGTTATCTAAAGCTTACAAAAGATTCAAATGATTTTGATAAATGGCATAAGGTCAATAATATGGTTGTGTCATGGATCATTAACTCTATGTTTAACAAATTTTCCAGTGCTTTTTTATATACAACATTTGCAAGGAATGTATAAGAAGTTAAAGAAAGATATGATGAGAGTAATGGGCTTTTACTTTATCAATTATCATGGAAAATTAATTTAAAACATAGGGCAATTTACCTCTAGTAATTGATCATACCAAACTAAAGAATTTAGGGGATGAGATAAGTTTTTGAGACCAACACTTAAATACAACACTGTAATAGAGCAGATGTCGATTATATGATATAATTTCTCATGAGGCTAAATGATACTTATGATTATGCACATATTCAAATACTTATAATGAAGCTTTACCTTTTGTTAACAAAGCATGTGCAATTATCATAAGTGTTGAGAAATAATCCAAGATATAAGGAGTTAATATCATTAATGCTACCTTTATTTCTAATTCTAGAGACCTAGTCAGGTAGAGTAACAAAAGAAAGGGAGAAGGGAAATAGATTATGTACTTACTATAGAAATACAAGGCAAACTTAAGACATATGTTTCAAATTAAATGGTTACCTAGAGTTGTTTATAAAGCAAAAAATAAACAAAGCAAGGAAAAAATAAATGTTGTAGCAATAGAGGAAACACCACTTGAGAAACATGATGTAAGTAGTTGGAACAATGATATAGCAAGCATTATAAAATAAGACATTACAAAATATTTTAAGGGTAGATGTATATCCAAGTTGAGTTGGCTAGATATGTAGGATTCTTAGGCCTTGTAGGTAAGAAATTTATTTATTATACTTTAGCTACTTTAAAAAATAGGCACATGGGTTGTTAATGTAAGTACTACATCATACATATGTTATGAACTTAATTATTTTTCTACCATTACCAAACTTGAACCCCTAATGTCAATTACTTTACTAAATGGATTCATTAAATATGCTCTATAAAGGTATTATTAACTTATACAAAAACCTAATCCTATATGATGTTTCTTATAAATTAAACTTAGCATGCAATTTATTATCTATATGAAAATTAACCCTAACCATAAATAACTTCATTTTTTTTTTGACCTACTATGTTATACAAGACCTAAGGGCCAGACAAACTATTTAGGTAGGAAAAATAAAGGGAAGTATATACATATTAAAATTCAATATTTCTTTCATGCTATAAACATGAGTCTCACCAATGAAGAAGAGGGTTATCTTTGGCATAAAAGATCAGGGCATGCATCATACAATAAACTTAACCATATCTTATTCCTAAAAGACCACCCAAAACACAACAAATATGAAGTATGACAATAGTAAACAACATATATTACCTTTTTAAAAAATTTATTTCATTTGTTTGTATTTTTTAGTTTATTCATGTAGATCTTTGGAAACTATATTTTGTTCACTAATTTCTAAATGACACATGTAAGGATTTTTTACAAGAAAATAGAATTATCCATCAAAAATCATGTATTTATACTCTATAACAAAATGGAGTAGTTAAGAGGAAGCGTAAACATTTATTAAATATTACTAAAGCCTACATATTTAAATCCTATTTGCTCAAGAAATTTTGGATGGAGTCTATTCTTATGGTTGCATAGGTTATTTAGTTCTCTCCTTTATTGGAAAACACCCTATGAAGTATTTTACTATAAGCCACTAGATCACTCTATTTTGAGAATTTTTAGTTCCTTGTATTTTGCTATCAATGTCTATCCTTTTAAAAAATTTTGATGTTTAAGCCTTAAGATGTATCTTTCTAAGGTATGAGGTTAAGGTCAAAGCATATAAGCTCTATGACATGCAAAATCATAAAATAATCCTGTTACGTGATGTTTCTTATCATGCACATAATTTTCCATAGAAAAGCAAACCATATCATCCACCTTCATCACTATTACTTAAACTAACTCAAGAAGACTCCACTACCATTACTATAATAGAGCTATTATTCTTACCTTTCATAAAATTTAACTTGTTAATGACTCTAAGCTTAAGATATAGAGGTGTAATAAATAATAAAATAAGCTAGCATGGTTAAAAGATTATTGTTCATCTAGTTGTTCATATCAAACCTTCTTCTCTTCTTACCATAACACCTATATACAATTCAGATTTCCTCAATTTTATTGTATAAGTGTTGAAAACACATGAACCTACATGTTTTAGAGATATAAAAGAAGACAATAAATGGATAATTGCCATGCATGATAAATTGGATATTTTAGAATGAAATAATACTTAGGAATTGACAATTTTACCTATAGGAAAGAAACTCATTGAACTAAATGGGTATATAGGATAAAATAAAATGCACATGGTAGTATCAACAAATACAAAGCATAACTTGTTGTCAAGGGCTATAACCAAGAGTTTGAAGTAGATTACCATGATAATTTTCCCCTAATAACCAAAATGGTTATAATTTGTTTAATTCTAGCAATTATAGTAGCCTACCTACAATTAGTTAGCGTATCAATTAGACATCAATAATGCTTATTTTTATGGACATATAAATAAAAAAATTTACTTAAACCCACTAGAAGGCTATAGCAAGGGTATTCCAAGACAATTTGGAAAGTTACTTAAAAGCTTGTATGGCTAAAATAGGTAAGCAAGCAATGAAATATAGACCTTAGTTCTAAAATATGTTCCATTAATTTTCATAAATTAGAGGCATATCATTGTTTATTTTACAAGGAAGAAGAAGATACTTACCTATGTTTGGTTGTCTATGTTGAGGACTTACTCATTTTAGGCCCTAACGAGGTTGGGATTGCCAAAGTCAAGAAAGTCCTTGATGTAATGTTCATAGGTCAAGTTTGTTATTTTTTCAAACTTGAGATTGCCATATTAAAACAAGGAATTTACATCAATTAGCAAAAGTATATAAGAGATATCATCAAAGATACTCAAAAGATAAACACCAAAGGTAATCATTTTCCTTTACCAACTAGTCTCAAACTTGAACCAAATAAAGGAGATCTCTTACCTTATCTGGAGAGATACTATCAATTAATAAGGAGGTTATTATATCTAAACTTTACTAAACCTAACATCACTTTTTCACCTTAGCACTTGAGTCAGTTCATGTAGAGGCCTAAAAAAACCTAGTTAAATGTTGCTTTGTATGTTGTTCAATATCATAAGTAATATATAACTTAAGGTTTATTTACTCAATCATAAATAACCTAAAATTGCAAGCCTTCTACTTTATGGATTGGGCCTCTTACATGATAACTAAAAGATATTTAACAAGATTCAGCATCTTCCTTAAACCTTTACTGATATCTTGGAAATGAAAGAAACTTGCAATAATTAGCAAGTCATTTATCAAAGTTGAATGTCAAAGCATGTCATCAACTTTATACGAATCATAATGTGTAGCATACCTATTAAGGGCTTTCAATGTATCACCTTCATTACCCATCACACTCAACTATGATAACAAGGTTATAGAACATATTACGATAAACTTAGTATTTCATGAAAGGAAAAAAATATTTGGATATCAAATATCATATTATCAAATTAAGATTCTACAAGGATTCATTAAGAGAAAGAATATTTCTACAAAGGCACAATTAGCTTACCTTTTAACAAAATCATTGAGGCCAACAACACAACACATTATAAGACTTGTACAAGATGAAGCACTTTCATGATTTAGAAAAGTTGTTCAAAGCTAAAATAAGCAAAATAATAAAAATTGAAGGAAAGAAAGAAGAAAAAGCCAGGTGCATTAAAAGAAGAAATCAATACATGCATAAGAAAGTGTTTCAACCACAAACTAAATTTTATATTTATTTATTTAATATTTTCATTAATTAAATAATATTTAATATTTGGGCCATTAATTAATTTAATAGGCCTAAATTAAATGGTTTCTATCAAAACTAAATTGATTTTAATTAATTTAAAATTAAATTAATTAATTTTATATTAATTTATTTAATATTTTTTTAATTAAATGATATTTAGTAAATTAGGCCATTAATTGATTTAATAAGCTTGATTTTCCTATAAATACATTATGGAGGTAGTTATCACGCTAATTATGGAGGAAGTGAAGGATGTGGATACGTGAGATAAAGGCAATTATCAATATTTGAGGACGACAATACTAAGAGAGAATAAATAACAAAATGGAAAAGGGGAAAAGGATAAATAATCAACCATCAAGAAAAACAATCTGAAACAAAAATTACCTTCTAGCATTTACTTTATCCAGCCTTGGTTTTATTTTATTTTTGCATAATCCCACTTTAATTGTCAATTGCCCCTTTATTCATTCATAAGTACATTCTTGTTTAGCATTGTTTTATTTTTTTTAAGTTTAATTCTCTAGCACGAGCAAATTTAAGATCCATAATTATTTTGATTAGGAGTTAGAAGGTGCATATAGTTTGAGAATGCTTAAATTCTTTAGCATACTTGCATGCATAAAAATCTTACAAACATCTTTTTTAGCATACTTGATATGATCCATTAATGATGCTTGCAAGAACTAGAAGCAATTTGGGAAAAGAAATTGGGTCTAAGTCTTAGGACCTAGAAGCACCCATTGCCATAACAGGGGTTTCAACTTTGATAGAACAAATTAAGCAAAGGGAATTTCCCCAAGATGTAGAACTAGGGGTAACTACACAAGCCTCCCTTGTGGCCCTACAATCTTTAACAGAATGTAAGAAATTCTTCATTAAGGCAATGTCAACTATAAAGAGAACTATAGAGGAAACCTTTGGAAACTAGCCTAAGAAATTTCAATTTTCATTGGGGGATATCAATAAAGATTTGACTAAGTCAGTTGTGATACAGCTAAGACTATTGAAATTATGGTTAAGGTAATTATTGTTAATACATCAAGAAAAATATATGAGGCAGATTCCTCCAAGAACAAATAGGCCTTTAAAGAGCTCGAGGGCAGGGGAAAGTCCCTCACATTAGCATTAGGGTTGCAGAAACATATCAACCATCCTAGAAGAGGGATAAAATTCACGTTCCCCCAAGAGGTAATCCTTATAGAAGCCACCAAGCTATAGGCAAGATTCCCAACCAGAATCAATTCCATGGATATCCTAATCTCATATCTCATCTTATCCATTATGATGATATAAGATATATTCCAAGCCTAGGGGTAATGTTAGAGGAAGACCATTTCCTTCACCACAACCTATGCCAATTAATGTTGATATTATGAGAGAAGTGGTTAGGAACTATATAGACCCAGTCTATGATAAATAAGGCATCCAAAGTTTCTTAAGTCATATCTTGATTTTATGGACAAAGAAAACCTTTATCATAGGGGTTATAGGATTCCTGATTTCTCCTTATTTACAGGAGAAGATGGGTAGTAAACTATAGAGCACATTGCTAGATTTACCATTCAATATGGTGAACTAGCAAATTATGAAAATTATAACTTTTTTAAGTTACATTTATTTCTGAACACTTTGATTGAGGTAGCTTTTACATGGTTTTTAACATTGTTCAGGAATTCAATATGTACTTGGCAAGAGATGGAAAGATAGTCTCACATATAGTTTTTTACAACTAAGCCAAATGTTTATGTGACAGAGTTATCTAGACTGACATAAAGGCTTGGAGAATCTACTGATTACTTTATTGTAAAGTTTAAAAAGTAGAGAAATTGATGCAAGATTTTTGTACCAGAAACAGAGTTTGTGAAGATGGCTCAATGTAACTAAACACTGAGCTAAGGAAGAAATTATAAGGAATGGAGTTTCATGATTTATATGAGATGGTAGCCAAGGTATCGGAATGTGAAGAGCTACTAAAGGAGGAAAATCATAGACAAAAAGCAACCATGAGGACCTATTATCAAGAGGTCAATCATGATGTGGCTATAACGGATTTGGTTTCACTAGCTCATATCTTTGCCCACTGCTAATGAAACCAATAGAGGAGAAGAAAAAGATTCAACCTCATAATAATCATTATTCATTTGATATAGGGAAACAAAGAAGATTTTTGGTTTCCTCCTTAAAGGGAAGTTTATCAAATTATCGACTAAACATACATTCCTAGCAAGGAGGAACTCAAGAGGAAATCATACTATAAGTATCATCATTATTGGACTTATTCAACTAATGCATGTTGGGGTTTTAAGAATGTGATACAAGATTGTATCGATAAGGGTATTATGAAGTTCCCTGAAAGACCAGAGGCAATGCTGGTGGAAGAAGATCCATTCCCCCAATGGCAATAGTCCCGTAGAACTTTCTCAAGGCATGGATGGGTGTTAAGGAGTTTTGGTGAAAAAATTAAAGAAAAGATTAGGTGATTAGAAGACTAGCTAAGGGATCTAAAGATGGAGGTTAAAAAGAAGAGGATAAATATTGAGATTTATAGAAACATATCAAAGCCAGTTGTGAGTACCAGTTTCTGCCATCGCCCAGAGCGAGGCTTATGAAGCTCATGGATCGAGGACCACACTTGAAGTGAAAGCACGGACTTCCTGAGGGGCTATTTCAAGGAATGATACAAACTCAAAAGAGTCACAAGGGAGTCACCACCAAATGGTTCCAGATTGGTTCAACCGACCCATAGCATGAGTGCTAGTTAAACCTTTTAAAGATTGGGTTCGGGTGGTGAAGATCTATTTCTATGAGTTTCCAAAATTGATTTTACCATTATAATTGGAGTTAATTATCCTAAGTAGGCAAGAATACGAGCGTATATGTAAGCACACAGCATGACATGTGATTTAGCATAGCACGATTGCACGTAAGATGGCATATAATGTTATATGGCATTTAGATGACATGACATATGCATGACATGTGAAGTGATGACATAATAAAATGACATGGCATATGCATGACATGATATAATAGTAATGACATAATAACATGGCATATGTACGACATGTGAGATGAATGATATGGCATATGCATGACATGTGAAGTAAATGACATGGCATATGCATAACATGTGAAATAGATGACATACCATATGCATGATATGATATAATAATATATGTGAAATGACATGCATATGCATGATATGGCATAGTGATGCGTATGTGAATTAATATTCAACATGGCATATGACGTGGCATATGATATGGCATGTGATATGGCATGGCATAATGACATGGCATAATGGCATAGCAGTTTGGCATGGTATATTGGCATATAACATGAAAAATAGTGTATATTGCATGGCATATTGGCGCATTTGGATTGCATTAGCATACGAGATATGTGTTATGACATGGCATATGCATGGCATGGCATAGAAGTGTGTGATGTGGCATGTGACATGGTATGGCATATATATTTTAGCAAATATAATAAACCATCCACGAAATAAAATTATGAAAGGCCGGTGAAAGGGATCGAGGAATTAAGGGATACACACAGGATTTTGGGGATAAATTGTTACAAACCAAGAATAATTCTATCCTATTACATAAAATCTTCATGTATACAACATTTTAGGATGTTAAGTAACGTCCCCTCCTCCTCGGGTAATTTTCCTCTTCGGGTTACATGAGCCAAAAATGAACAAGTGAAAATGCAATACAAAATAAATTCATTAGTAGCAAATGAATTTAGGACTTATTTGACTAATTCAATGCCACATGAAAGCATGAACCAAGAGTTAAAGTCCAATTAATTGTATGGCAACAATCAAGTGAATTAACACGAGCCGAATCACAAAAATTAAATAAATAAAAATAATTTTAAGCAAAATAATTTTTGTTTATTTAATTTTCATGATCAAAATTATTTTCAATTGATCATGGGAAATCAACTAAGAATTGCTAACATCACATAATAGTAATTGGAGATAGCAACTCAACCAATTCAAATCCAATCCTATCAAAAATCATATTTTAACGAGTCAAATAAGCATTTAATCGATAAAAATTAATTTTGAGGTCAAGATTAATTAAATGTGATTAATTTATGATAGATCCAATACATTTGAGTTACTGCCAAACATCAAATATTATTGGAATTATCAAACCAGGCTTGAAAATGAATGAAAATTACAATTTTTCAAAAAATTTTCAAGGAACATGCGCAGTATGTAGTGTTATGTGCGCAACATATAGGCTATGTGCTGCATACATACTATCATGTGCACCACATGTAAGGAGTAAATCTTCAAGAAAATCAAATTTATTAGCATAAAAATGATCTACAGACAAAATACAGCAACTTTAATGAAGATAGTACCTCATTTTGAGCATATACAAGCGTTTGAATCACAAATCCATCAAGTAAATGTGTATTTAACTTGAACAATCAATTTTAAGGCTAAAATCAATTAGATTTGGATAATATTTGATAGATCCAGAACATTAAGACTATGGAAAAGCCATTAATGTTGCTAGAAACATCAGATTTGAGACATAAACGAGCGAAAATGGAAGTGAAATTCAATTTTCTATGAAATCAGGGACCTATATGCACAGCATATAGGCCTATGTGCACCACACATAGGTTGTGTGTGGTGCACATAGGTGTATATGTAGCACACATAGCAGAAGAAATTGAAAGGAAATTAAGTTTTTTAGTAAAAATGCGATCTAAAGATAATTTCCAGCAAGTTTAATAAAGGAAGCACTCCATTTTAAGAATGAATGTGTGTTCAAATCAAATGAATAAGCATTTAACTCGAATAATTAATTTTAAGGATAAAATTATTTAGATCTAGAAAATATATGATAGATCTAGAACACCAGAAGCATGGATAAGCCTCTAATGTTGCTGGATTTATCATATCGGGTGAAGAAGTTAGTGAAAACAAGAGAAAATAGGCATTTTCTGGAAAATCTAGGGCCTATATGCATAGCATATAGGCTTATGTGCGCCACACATAGGCTATGTGTAGCGCACATAATGGTATATATGGCGCACATAGGTTGAAAAACAGAGGAAAAATGAAGGTTTTTAAGAAAAACACGAGATCTAACTCAGATCTAAGTAGATCAAAGCTAGAAATGTGTTATTTTAATTATCAAAAGGCATTAACAATAAATAAGCAAACATGATTGAGGCCAATCATCAAGCAAACAACCCAAAATTCATAGATCCAAGCAAAAATTGGAAGAAAATGCAAGAAAAATGAGTATTTAACTTACCACAAGAAAAATGAGTCTCTAAATCCTAAACAATTTACTTAATTAAGTAAGAGTGAATTTTGATAGAGTTTGGGCAGTTTTAGCAATTTTTTGAACCCTTTTTCATGATCCCAAGTGCTATATTTATAGTGGAGGTGTTAGGGTTTAGGAAATTTAATTTTCAATGTGGGATTTGAAAGTTTTTAGGCTATGTGTGTAGCATATAGTGCTATGTGCACCACACATAGCCTATATGCACAGCATGTAGTGCTACATTCTACCCACATAGCATTTTGACCCATTATGTAGGGCCCACTATGGCTACATCAGGATATGCACCCCATATCCAAGAAGCATCATTTTATATCCTAAGACATTGTATGATATGGCACATGTTAGATTTGGTATCGAGAAGGCTCTCGACCAAACGTCTTTTTTCGCTATATGCGTAGTGCATAGTGCTATATGCTACGCATATAGCATTTTGCTCCTATACACGCCAGCTTGCATGAGCAAAATGTAATATGCATTGCATGTCAAACAAGCATCATTTAGTATTTTAATACATTGTGCTATACAGAGCACATTAGATTTGGCCCGAAATGTAATCCCTACCAAATGTCTTATTTTGCTATATGTGTAGCATATAATGCTACACGTATATAACATTTTACATGCTATGTGCTCTGCTTTATAGGAGTAAAATGTAACACATTCCATATATCAAATAAGCATTATTTGACATTGTAAGACGTTATGCTATGTGGAGCACATTGAGTTTGACTTGAAAGGTGGGCCCTACCAAACATCTTTTCCATTATGTGTTGTGCGTATAATGTCATGCACTCAGTGTGTTCTATTTTTCATGCTATGCATTTAGAGGATGTAAAAAAAAGAGGCATGTACATAAATCGGGGTTGATATCGGGGACCTGTATCGAGCCAAATCAACAAAAACCCGAGATTACGTACATAGGTGAAAAGTCAAGGTCAATGGTTTGCCCCCTGATAAGGACTATTTTAAGGTGACACAGGCGTAAGTCGTCAAAATGAGATATGATCATAACATGACTTTTCACCAGAAGTAAGGGAGGTACCTAACCAATGCTCGCGTCAAGGTCTGATGCTCATGTTGAGGCTTGCAGGATGCTTATGCTAAGGCTTACAAAATGCTCGCATTGAGGCTAACAGAATGCTCATTTTGAGGCTTGTAACCCAATTCCATCACTGGGAGCCCAAAGCTCAAGCTTGATGATCAGTGTTGATCTGCTGCTCATGTTAAGGCTTGTAACCCAATTCTTTCACTGGGAGCCCGATGCTCAGGCTTGATGATCAGCGCTAATCTACTGCTCATGCTGAGGCTTGTAACCTAATTCTATCACTGGGAGCCTGATGCTCAGGCTTGATAATCAATGTTGATCAGTAGTCTTCGGTGAGACCGATGACTTTAGTACGAGGCTTAAAATCATCTGATGTCAATGTTCAGATGCCTACATCTATGGTTTAGAAATCAACGGCTTGATTCTGTGATCGCTGTTGGATCAATGCTCGTGCCATTTGATAAATGTCAAGTAACTCCAAAATGGCATTTGAGATCCTCTGTTGGGGATTGATATTTTCTGGTAAACTGTTTTGACTAATAATAATCCTAATTCTATCACTGGGAGCTTGGCATTTAGGCTAAACGACTAAGGCTGATCGGTGGTCACTACAAGACTGATGGCTTCATTGTGAGTCAAAATTATCTGATGTTAGTGTTCAAATGCCTATGGCTAGGGTTTAAGAATTAAAGGCTTGATTCTGTGATCTCTGCTGGATCAGATGGTTAACTGTGGAACCATAGGTGACCGTATGTTGGGTTAGGGTTATTAACCGTCAGATCAGTTCTTGCGCTATCAAATAAGTGCTAAATATCTCCAAAGTTTACATTTGGGATCCTCTACCAGAATGTGACACTGTCTGGTCAACGGCTTGACTAGAAGTCAAAGGTTTGACTAATTTTAATCATGTGCTAGATCAATTTTTTATATGTGCTAGACATGGAAAAATAATTTATCAGTGAAATTGGTATTGAAATGGTCTAGAAAAAATACCTAAATTTTTGAGTATCAGTCTGCTGCATTTTGACTAATTTTTTGGATTTTTTAGACGCTATAAGTCGTGAAAATTAGGCTTGATAAAGCAAATGACCTTCAAAACTTCTAAAATTTTTATAAGAGGCCTAACTTTCCATTGGTATCTTCATGGGACTCAGGTGCACGTTAGCAGAGGCTCTTATAGGCTAGTGCATGTTAGCAAAATTTGGTACATGCGGAGCGCGTTCCATTACATGTTGTGCATATAGCTTGGAAAATTTAAATTCCAAGGCCTTGAATTCAAAAATCAGTTTGCTTCCCCTCCAAAAATCAATTTTCTCTCAATTCCCAAACCAAAAACTTGACATTTTTCTCTCATTTTATTTCCTAAGACATTGTATGATATGGTGTATATTAGATTTGGTACCGAGAAGGCTCTCGACCAAACATCATTTTTTACTATATGCATAGCGCATAATGCTATATGCTACGCATGTAGCATTTTATCCCTATGCGCACCAGCTTGCACGAGCAAAATATCACATGCACCGCATGTCAAATAAGCATCATTTAGTATTTTAAGACATTGTGCTATATGGAGCACATTAGATTTGGCCCAAAAAGTGGTCCCCACCAAACGTCTTATTTTGCTATATGTGTAGCACATAGTGCTACAAGCTACGCATATAGCATTTTGCATGCTATACGCTCCACTTTGTACGAGTGAAATTTAACATGCTCTATATGTCAAATAAGCATTATTTGATATTATAAGATGTTATGCTATGCAGAGCACATCAGGTTTGATTCAGAAAGTGGGCCCTACCAAACGTCTTTTCCATTATGTGTTGTGTGTATAGTATCATGCGCTCAGTGTGTTCCATTTTTCATGCTATAAACTCAGAGGATGCAAAAAAAAAGAGGCATGTACATAAATCAGGGTTGATATCAGGGACCTATATCGAGCCGAATCAATAGAAACATAAGATTACATGCATAGGTGAAAAGTCAGGGTCAACACCAGTGTTCAAAGAGTATAAGAATTACATATGAATTAAGTCTAAGTTTCAAAGGAACTAACCCAGGTTTGTAATTCCCCTAGACCCAAGGGAGCAATGGTAACTTCTTCGACATAAGAAGTTTTCCCAGCCTTTAACTCACACACAAAAGAGGAATCTACAAAGGAAGAACCTAGCCAAGAAATACAAGGCTATAGGAATTCATAAGGAAGGAAAAGGCAAGGGACAACATGGGGAAATCAAAAGGGAAACGACTAGTTTACTTAGGGCAGAAGGGGCAAATCAAGAGAAAGATATCAAACCTACAGTGAAGTTTGGTAGGAAGTTGATAGAGGATGATATAGAGTCTATTGAAAGTAGTGAAGATGTAGGAGACACATTTATGGTAGGTATTGTCATACCTCTCATGGTGCAATATGCTCTCATAGAATAGTTAACAATCTTCAAATAAGGGAAATTATTAATTATCCTATAAGGGATATGTAAAAATTTTTCTTTTTATCATTTAAAATTTCTATCTTTATAAAATAATGCATACAAGTGATTGGAAAGCATGACTAATTTATTTCTCTTAAACTTAATGCTTATAAAATCCATATTAATTGTTATGTTTGAAAAACAATTGCACTTACTCTTGATAAGCAATTCATAGTAAAACTCATGTAGTATACAATGTTTATAAAGTAAGACACAATGTCCAGACTTATACACACATGTATTTGCTACCTTATATGCATTTTTAGTTAAATAATATAGATATATTATTTAAGTACATGCTACTAATCTAAGTTCTTGCTATCAAAATGAGTCTTGCTAAGCTAGTGCCTTATGATTCATGTGCTTCCAATCATCTGCTAACCTGCGTGTCATGCCTACCATGGTGTAACATGCTCCCATAGCGTTGTTATCAACTTCTTAAGGATTGGAAAATTGATAATCACCTTACAAGGGATTCAAATAATTAACCTCTTAAATGCAGTAAAAAAAATTTTTGAATGATATAAAACACGTGTAACGATGTACCACCTATAAGCATTCCATAACCTTGTATAGTAGGATAACATCATAAGTCAAGCATTTATGCTTCCATATACTTCAATAGTAAAGACATGCAAACATTACTTTATTGTTTTAGGAACATCCCTGGTTGTATCATTATATTTACATTGTAAACATAAAATAGAGCAGTAATATATATTATAACTGTTTTACTGCCAATAGTACAAAAAGAGTAAGCTGCATGAAAATCAAAGAGTAGGAGTCTACCGTGGAGTCCGAGTCCTCTACCCAAAATCACTATCTCAGGGACTTGTTGCTGATACTGCTATATCCCACGCTCTACTGTGTCACTGGTGTCTGCATTCATCAATTGGTAAATGATAAGTATAAAACTCAATGGTGCTAATAAAATGAATAATCATAAATAATATAATATTCACATAATATCAAAGAATCATCATTTCCAAAATGATCAAGCATTTTAGTAAAATTTCCATTCAGAAGTAAAATATGTTGTTAGCTAAATAATATTATCACATGTAACCACTTTTACCATTTACTTGTGAACTTTATTACATAACCATCATTCATTCACAACCATTCACAGTGTAATAACAATTGTAACATTTCAAATGTTATTTCATCGGTAAATGTTAAATGCAATGAAATATGCTTTTGAGAATGCAATTTATGAATTGCACTCTTCCTCTATTTTTTCTTTACCATTTTCTTTTAATTGGGCCCATTTCTCAATTATGCATATTTCTATACTAATTTTTTTTATTTCTATGGTTCAACAAATAGGAACGCATTTCATTTTTGTTTAATTTCCCATGGAAATCCATTTTATATCCCAGTACACTTTCATTAAACATTTCCTCATTTTCATTTTTCTCCTTCCTTATTTCTCCATGATATGCCATGTTATGCTTGATATGATGATGCATTCATGATTATGAAGTAATGAATGCGTATAATGTAATGTTATGGATAATCATTTAATGATATTATATTATATTATAATAACATTCCTCTATAGATCATTTAATAATCAAGAAATACTAGCACAAACCTGCAATCGCTTTCCCTTTGTCTAACCTGTCTGGTGGTATGCATTGATTATCCTCAAAACCACCTAAATCATTATATATATATATATATATATATATATATATAACAATCATTCACGTATATCAAGTCAATTTATATACTAAACACAATATTAAATAATGAAATTACAATAGCATTTAAAATGCAATTGCTATTCATATTACTTATCATGTTACACGAGCCAAAAAATAAAATATACGATACTAAAATAACATAATCTTTATATTATTGAAAATTAGATTTAATAAGCTTTTAAATAGTATATTATACGTATAAAAATCCATTTATATAAATAAATAATACACATGTGTGAGCGCCGGTTTCTGCCGGGGCCCAAAGCGAGGCTTGCGAAAGTCACGGACCGGGGACCGCACTTGGACTGAAAGTGCAGTCTTCCTAAGGGGTTCCCTTAGAGAATGATACGGACTCGAAAGAGTCGCAAGGGAGTCACCACCGGATGGTTCTGGATTGGTCCAACCGACCCATAGCATGAGTGCTAGTTAAACCCTTCAGAGATTGGGTTCGGGTGGTGGAGATCTATTCTATGAGTTTCCAAAATC
>CANYBF011496013.1:0-27024 GCA_948192965.1 Dalechampia spathulata | reverse complement strand
AAAATAATATTTATCTTTGAATTAAAATTAAAAAAAGTAATATTTATCTTCATATAAATTTTTAAATATAATATTTATCTTTGAATTAAAATTAAAAAAGTTAATATTTATCTTCATATAAATTTATAAAAATAATATTTACCTTTGAATTATTAAAATTAAAGAGGAGGGGTAGACTTGTCTTTTCACTTCCCCACTTCCTTCTTTTAATATATATATATGATATGATATGATAAAAAAAAAAAGAAATTTCAATAAATATTGTGTATCTCTTTAGTAAAATAATTAAATTAAAATTATTATTGGTTGTATTTTTATATTTATTTTAGATATATTTATATTTAATTTTGAATAAATTTTTTAAATAAAACTTATTTTTTATATATGATTAGATAAAAAATCAGTTTTTATAAAAAATTGAAACAGAGATAAAAGTATATGTTCTTTTATTCTTACTTTTTTTAATATATTATGAAAATAAATTTTTTATAAAAATAATAAACTTTATTATAAAATTGAAAATAAATAGAAAGTAATTGTTTAGAAAATTATAGAAAACCTAGGCTAAATTTATTTTAAAAAATATTTTAAAATATTTTTTTATTTTTATAATTTTTCAAAAAAATAGGAATTTTTTTTTTCAATTTTAACAAAATTTCAAAATTCCCCATAAAATTAGAATGTCTGTCCTTTGGATTTAGGAGCATCAATCAAACAAAGGGTCAGTGACTCTGATAAACCCTCCAAGAACAAACACCAGAAAACCTAAACTATAAAAGCCTACCAATTGATTACAGAGCTACAAGAAAGAAAGATGAAGACGAAAAGGGAAAACAAAGATGAAGTAAACGAAGAACATCGATCAGAAATTTTCGCATCATGCACTTTCTCTAGTCTTGGCCTCCACCCTGCTCTCTGTGACCAGCTTCGAGGTCTCTCTCTTATCTATTTATTTATGTACTTCTTTTCCCTTCTTCTTTTTCTTCTTATTATTAATTGATTTTATTTTAAGCAGAAAGAATGGGTTTTGAAGCGCCAACAACAGTTCAAGCTAAAGCTATTCCTGTTGTTCTCTCTGGCCGTCATGTGTATCCTTAATTCTATTTCTTCCATTTTATTATAAATTTTTCTGGATTTTTGTATCTTGGTTTTCTATTCTCATCTTTTTAGGCTCATAAAGATGCTTATTTGATTCTGAACCCAGTTACATACACTTTTTAATGCTACTAATGATTAAGTTTTTTAGCATTTAGCTTATGGGACTTCTAAAATTTTTAGCTTAACTGTTTTTGTTGCATTCACTTCGTTTCTTCTTTGATGCAATACCATACCTGTAGATTTTAGCTTATAAGCCTTTAATTTTTGTTGTTTTCGTAGCATGATAATGCTTCTTTTTGTTTCTTCCTTGATATGAAACAACTATATAGACTTGTTAACGCTGCCACTGGAACTGGCAAAACTGTGGCCTATTTAGCTCCAATTATCCATCATTTGCAGAGTTATAGTCCTAAAATTGAGCGCACTCATGGAACTTTTGGTATGTTCCCAATTTATGCACTTGCATCAGTGAAGTCTTATCTGTTTAAGTTTAAATTAGAATGCTAATTTGTGTGATAACTCCATGTGATAGTTATGTCAAAGGATTTAATTTAGAACCTTTTTACTTTCTACAATGGTTTTTCAAATTGAAATACAGACTATGCGTTATTGTTCATTTAAAGTTATTTTTAATTGATGGCTTTATACTCAGCGTTGGTCCTTGTACCGACGCGTGAGTTGTGCTTACAGGTTTATGAGATTCTACAGAAGTTGTTGCACCGTTTTCATTGGATTGTCCCAGGGTATGTCATGGGTGGTGAAAACAGATCAAAGGAAAAAGCTAGGTTGCGCAAAGGTATGAAAGTTTCATGATGTTTTTCGTTTGGCTTTGCCCATGTTTGAGGTTTTGTGTGTGATGGGCAATTGGTTGAATTGGTTTTTAATTTATATAGTTCTTCCTCTTTTGGTGAGTTGGACGGTGTCATTCACCCAATTATTTTGACTAATAAAGCACAGTGATCTTAGAAAACAATTTTACATGTCAGGTCTATGTTAGTTTAACTAATTTAGGGTTTCCTTTGGTCTATAAGATTTTGAAATATGCATATTTTATTAAATGTGTACATTTGATGAATGTACTGTTTGATTTAAACTCACAGATATTAAAAGTGAGATATTTTTGAAATACCACCTAAAATGTGGTGCTTCAAATCTCATAAAAATGAGACATTTAGATTGTGTGACATTCATGAATTATACACATTTTGTTTGCAATTTTACAAACCAAACAAAACTTTTCATAACATGTATACATTTTATAAAATATCTCATTCTAAATGACTCAAATTAAATGAGCTCTAATAGCTTTTTGCTGAACCTTCATTCCCATCAACATCAATGTGAATACATTTTCTATGCCAAATGGAGTGATAAGTATTGTGTCTCATTTCAGGTATATCTATTCTCGTTGCTACTCCTGGGCGACTTTTAGATCACTTGAAAAACACATCTTCATTTGTGCACAGAAGTTTGCGGTGGATCATATTTGATGAAGCAGATAGGTATAATTTACAAAATGAAGTCAAACAGCTACTTTCCATTAGATCTATGGTATTACGTTATGTTGAGCCTAATAAAGTAGTTCTGCAGAATTTTGGAGCTAGGATTTGGAAAGGAAATAGAAGATATACTGGACCTTTTGGGCTCTAGGCTAACTGGGGCTGTTTGCAACGGGAATCGAGATTCAAGCATCTCTAACTATCAGAGGCAAAATCTGCTTTTATCAGCTACATTAAATGAAAAAGTAAATAATCTTGCTAAAATTAGTTTAGAAAATCCGGTCATGATTGGTATTGATGACAGCAAGATTCAACAAAATACAGTACTTGAACTTGCTGATTCTGTTGAATCTGATGTGGCTGATGAACTACAACATCCCAAGAAAGTAATTAAACCTTCAACTGGAGATTTTAAAGTTCCTGCTCAGTTGATCCAGAGATACGTTAAAGGTATAAAAAGTTTGTCTCTTAGATCTTTAGTGTGTTCATGTAATGGAAACGGAGAATCCCTGATTGAGTTTTTGTGCAGTTCCCTGCGGTTCACGGCTTGCAACACTTCTTTGCATTCTAAAACATCTTTTTGACAGACAATCTTCTCAAAAAGTAAGGTCACATTTCAACATGGACTCTACTCTTTTAGTTTCTTTGCTTCCATTTTGGCTTGCCATCACAGCTGTAAGTTGGATTTCATACATAATGAAGTAGCTTCAAGTTACCGCGTTTTCATCAATGATTTTATCCTTATAAATACCATCTCGGTGCCTTTTGGCATTTTTTGCTGAGAACATGTGTATCCTATTTTAAAAGCTTGATGCATGTCCTTGTGAATACCTTGTGCTTGAGTCAAGTTTATGATTCTCTTAACCTCATTCACTGTTTATGTAATTTAGATTTTCTTGTTAAGTTCACTCACTTGCTCAATTCCCAGATTGTGGTGTTCTTTTCAACATGTGATGCAGTGGATTTTCACTATTCATTGTTAAGTGAGTTCCGCTTTTCATCCAGTCTGGAAGAAGTAGAAGCCTCAGAGATGTTTTTGAAATGCAAAACCTTTCGTTTGCACGGGAGTATGAAGCAGGAAGATCGTAGGAACACATTCCAAGCATTCAAAAGTGAGAAATTGGCTCTTCTTTTGTCCACAGATGTTGCTGCAAGAGGCTTGGATTTTCCGATGGTTAGATGCATCATACAGTATGATTCTCCAGGAGAAGCGACTGAATATGTCCACAGGTAGAGGACTCTTTCTGTTGTATTTCTTTGGCTTTTGTTCCTTGTTAAAATCATTATATGTGTACAGACATAATGTTCGTAAGGTGCATATCATGTTAACCTACAATCATGGTGATGCAGGGTTGGCAGGACTGCTCGGTTGGGTGAGAAGGGAGATTCTTTGTTGTTTCTACAACCAGTTGAAGTGGACTATCTACAAGACCTGGACAAACATGGCGTCTCACTCACAGATTATCCCATCCTCAAAATGTTGAATAGTTTCTTATTGAATGGACCTGGCCACCTTAAAAAGAAGCTTGTCTCTTTGGAGTTGCATCCTTGGCTACTATCTCTGCAAAAGGCTCTTGAATCATTTATTGCAGGGCAGGTATGATCTTCTCATGTTGGTTTTTTAGCCTTGATTCTTAATTCCAGCATCTTATATCAGATTTGGCCTTGAAGTTGTCATTCTTTGATCAGTATATTTTTCCCTTTTTCCAGCACCTTTTGTATATCCAATCACAAAAAATTGTCCCTTGAAATGATTCTCTTATACATTTGGATGTTCATTAAACTGCTCCTCTCCTGTTTACTTATTTGTGGGGATTAGAACCAAGTTAATTTCGATCCTTCTCCGAACAAAACCTAATTCAGATGAATCTTAAATCTTAGATGTTTCACATTGATGTATTCTTTCTTCCATGTGACAGCCTAAGATGAATAAACTCGCCCAGAATGCATTTCTCTCTTGGGTGCGTGCGTACACAGCTCATCGTGGAGAGCTAAAAAGAATTTTCATGGTGCAAAAACTTCACTTGGGGCATGTTGCCAAAAGCTTTGGCTTGAAGCAACAACCTTCTGCAGTTGGACAGTCATTCCAAAAGCAATTGAAGAAGAGGAAGAAGGAGCAGAAGCAAAAGCAAAAGGGCTTGTCTAAAAGGAGGAGGAGGATCAGCAATTAAACATGAATGCAAAATGTGAAGAAACTGATTTTTGGGTTCAGCTTGCGTTAGAATATATATAGGCTGTTGTTGATTAGTTTTGACTCAAAATCATAAGAGGCAGTTAAGTCATTGCGGGATTAAGATCTTATTGTAACTAATAACTGCTGTTGTGAAAATATTGAGAAAGATATGGTTTTTTTAGATTATAAAAAATATGCATCAAAAAGAATATAGAGTTTTGGATAGTGGTAGACATATTTTTAAAAAAAAGAGTTTGCTAATAAAATCATTAAAAATAAATTCTTTGATAAATTATTTTAAAAATTATATGTTTTTAATCTAAAATCCTTCAATTTTACTATTAAAACTTTTTATGTACTTACTTTCATTTTTAAAATTCGGATGGAAGTAGACATTAATTGTATTATCAAATGTGATCGGTTATTACATTAACTGCGAAATGATGAGGACTTTGACTCTGACGTGGCAACGGATTATTGGTTCAGTACAGCGCAGAGACATGGCAGCTAGTTCATGCTACATTTTCCACCGCAGTTCTGAACTGCAGTCTGCAAGCATGGAATGGGTTTATAGCATTCAATTGGTTCGGTAAAAGATCAATTCTTGCTCCGAGAAAGCCATAGCTAAGATGTGCACGAAACGAATTGTCGTTTTTCTAATTCTCTGCCTAACAAATTCTGTACAATTCTTCATAGTTTCTTGTTCTATTTCACTTCAGGTTAGTTGGGCAATTTCTACCATTAACTTTTTTGCGCTCTTTTCAGCTAGAGCAAAAAGCTTTATTCTTCGTTCAATAAGTTATGTTTTTAAATGGTGAATTGTAGTCGGTATATTAGTTCTTTTGGTTTTCTTGTTTCTTTCAGGGTCATAACAGCGACTACACAGCTTCCAGGTAACATCCCTTTCATATTTTTGAATTGGGTTTGGAGTTTAACCCTGTTGGATGGATTCTTCAAATGGGTTTAAATTTAAGTATACTGAATGGATTCTTGGAATGGGTTTAGTTAGTTTTATGAGATTATAAATGGAAAAAGATGAAAATCCCGTTTATGATTTCGGAAGATTGTGCAAAACTTCTCATTTTTTCCTTTACAACGAGCAATTCAAGTGTTAGAGATTGACATTTAGAGTTGACGAACAGAAATTTGAGGCAAGAGCAAGTAATTGCTCATGAAGTGCATTGTTCAAGGGAAAGGAGTAGGGCAGCATGGAAGATAATTGAGGATGTAAGATGATACAGATCACAAATTTGATTGCTATCGAGAGAATGTGCTCGTTGGTTATTTACTGAGTTAGTCTTTTACCTTTTGATGTTTGATGCAGTATTTGATACCCCTTGTTGAGAAGGAAAATTATCAGATTTCTACAAGGTGTAGGCTTCATGCTGATAATGATATGTATAGGGATCAAGAGCAGCATAAGATCCGGGAAGATGGAAATGAATGGCGATGTGGATATTGCAGAAAGGCTTTTTACGAAGAGAAATATCTTGATAAACATTTTGATAATAGACACTATGATTTGCTGAATGTAGTAAGCATAAGCAAAGTACCTTGGCTCTTTTATTTCCATCACTACTTTACGACTTTTACTCTAATTGCATTTTGCTACTGGTTTCAGGTAAAATTAGCAGTTTAGATAAATTTTTGAAAACCTCAGGCTTGAGAAGACTAACTTGGTGTTATTGTTGGATGCTTTTTTATATGGATGAATTGTTAATATCAATAATGGCTCTTATTTCCTAAACTTTGCAAAACTTGCCTTCCTGAACGTTCATCAATATGCGGATGAGTGAAATGTTTACAGCTTTAGATTTCCTTTTTTTCTTTTTTGCTTTCTTTAATAATTGTAGGTGTCCAAAGCCATTTGTACCCTCATGAAATTGCAACTATACTGATCATTTCTTCACCGTTCTTGCATAAAACTATGCAGTAGATGTGACTTTCTCAGCAATCATAGACAAGTAGGAAATAGCAGAACATCAATCTTGCTGTTTCCTGTTTCTTTGCTTCCCCCCCTGCCAGAAGGGATATGAGTGAAATAAATATACACCTCACTAGAGAAATGATTACCTCATGGAAATCCATGACTCATGACTGTTTTTTTTATTTTTTCCATTGAATTTCTCTTTTTCTAATTGGAGCTGCTGCTGTACTGGTTTTATTTGATATCATTATGCTTTAGATTGTTTCCCAAAGTTAAATATTATGCCTTTGGCTCCACGGCCATGATGTTAGCATAGAAAGAAAAGGGTTCCTGCTTTCAAATTTCAAAATCAAGAAAAACCCAAAAGAGAATTGCCATTTTATGTAGCCAGCTATAGAATTTTAATGTTTTAACTGAAACACGTAATGCTTCTGGTGAACCAGAGTCACAGCCGGTGCTTGGCTGATGTATGTGGTGCATTACATTGTGACTTAATGATGGATTCCACCACACGCAAGACTAAATGTAATCCTGCCGCTGCTGCGAGGAATAAACATCTCTGTGAGGTGGTTTGGTTTCTGAACAATACTCATGTTCTTATTGAATCCTATTTTTGTTCTTTACCTTATCAAGATGATAATTTGATACAGAGTCTAGCTGATAGTTGTTTTCCTGTCAATGAAGGTGGTTATGCTCATCGTCTTAATGGTAACTTTTCATTTTCTTTATGTATCTGTAGAAGCTTTCATATGAATTAACTTGCGTACCTTACTCTTAAGCTATTGAAATTAACAGAGTTCTTCTTGCGTCAATTTTGTGATGCTCACACTTGCAATGGACATCAGAGACCTTTTACTAAAGGGAGCAAGGTAAATTCTCCTCTGCGTGCTTAGTATCCATATCATGAAAGGACAACGCATATTTAAGATGATTGTGGACTAGATGAAAGTGCTAAGATACTAGCATATGTACAAAACTGAACCAGTTCAAAAACCAAACCAAATCAAGCAATATGGGTTCAGTTTGAAGGTTTATCGATTCTTTAGAAATTTGGTTCAGTTTTTAAAATTGAGTTTTCAGTTCGAAAACTGAATAAATTGCAGAATTAGCTTTAAAAACCAAAAACGAACAAAACCAACTAACTTTGATTGGTTTTAAGACTCTTTAAATATTTGATTTGGTTCGTTTGAAACCCAAAAAATTTCTATTCTGAAACTGAACCAACTGGTTACATAAGCATATGAGAGCAATAGAATTGAGAATAAAAAGGGGGAGGCTTCTATTACACACAAGGAATGGTAGATTAAGATGGATTGGTCGCGTGAGTCATAGATCTATGGTTGCTTGGTGTAAATAGTTTATCATATTAAGGTCGATGCATTGAGGAAAAATATAGGTAGATCTAAGATTAATATGGCTTAACGTTCATTCAAGATGATTTAACAACCTCATCACTTTTGAAAGGTGTAAGGTAAAATCATTTAGAGAGAAAAAAAAAAAAGATTACGAATTTGCATAGCTGACTGCATTTAACTTGGTAGAGAAATCAAGTAACAGAAAATCTCAGGCCAATGCAAGTTATATATCAGTAGGAACAAGACAGGCAAATTTGTGAGAAGTTTCATGTCAAGCCAACGTGAACAGATGATGAAATGTATAGGCCAGTTATTATTCAGTTCCTTTCATCTTCATAGTCAATTCAATATGAAGTTACTGAAACCTCTTATCAAATAACACGTAACTAGACCAGATGAATGAACTTTCAGTATTAAGTTACTAAATCTTTTGAATATGCTCCAGGTACTTGCTACATTTACATCATAGTAAAAGATGCATACCTATTAGGATGATCATGTAATTTTGCTTCTTGTAAAAATGATCTTCATGCATGATAATCATCTGTGGTTTCTGTGCAGAAACGAACGAGTATAACATACATCGTAGTTTCGGCCTTAGTTTTCTTGTTGCTGTTAATTTTCTACATCTTCATGTACTTGTACAGAAGGTACGGACTTTGAACTGTTTGATTTGTTGTTGCTTTCAATTTTTCAAATGGCTTCAACTGTTTGGTAATTACATGCTGTAGGGGACTGAAAACCGGTAGCCAACAACTGAAACGCATATCAAAAAGTCGACCAACGAAGAAGTCCTCATAGGCAGTCGTCTGTAACCCATCATTTTTAATTCATGATTTTGATCATTTTAGCTTGTGCAGGAAAACAGATCCACATTCTTTTACATTGACTGACTATAAATGATGTCGGCTTTCCATTGGCATACTCCCCTGAATTTTGAGGTGAAGAAAATACTTGTACTGATCAGATGCATGTATCTACTGCAAGGACAAAATTGATATCATTGTTTTATTTTAGATTTTAAACATGTTTAATGTTTACTCTTTGGACCGAATCACTGCCTAGCTTCAGCCCCCCAATTCCTGAGTTGTTGTAAGAACTCTCCCTGCCATGTTCTCTTCAATCCACATTCGAAACAGAAATTACTGGCTCATTCCAACTTCATAAAATTAAATAAAAATTAAGTTACTAAGTTATTTATTACTAAATTGTGTGCAGTTATATCTAATTTTCAAGTTTGATGGAAGGACGATGCAATCTCAATCTCAATCAATTGCATGCAATACCAGGATTTCTAGTTACATCTATTTACACGGTTATATTATTATCTTTTTTTTTTATTCAACTTTGGATTCCAATTTTCTTCTATGTTTGGTAATTTTTCTTTTTATTGATTAATATTTAATTTTTGTCTCTTTAAAAATATTTTTAATATATAAAATATTAGACTTTTATTCACTTTTATGTATATATTTGTGTTGATTAATGAAGGTCTCATATTCGCATTCCTCGATTTGAAGTTGAAGGAAATAATTTAACTCATCCATCATACTCATTTCAAATTTACCTTATCTATACTTAAAAAATTCCTCATAAAGATTCTCATCAATAGAATCAAAATAATATCATCCATATAATTTTGTACAAGTAAAATATCATTTTTAATGATGGTCGATGAAAAGTATAATATTAACCTTTCCTTTTTTTTAAAACCATGATCAATAACAAACTTTATAAACTTATTTAAATCATATGATACTTTAATTATTATATTTTTAAAGTAATATAGAAATTTTTTAAAAAAAGTTTTAAAATATAAATAACTTAACATATTAGATATTGTTCTATCTAATCGAATAAATTAAGTTGATCTTAATTATGTTATCATATCTAATTTAAATTTAATAAATACTAAAAAATAATAAATTAAGTAAAAAACCAACAGAGGAGGGATTAATTTTTTAATTGAAATTACTACATTTAATTATAGGACAATTTTGATTATATTTGAAAATTCCAAAAGTTGAATGAAAATAAAAGCGAGTGGGTTGCAGTGGCATGGGCTTGATAGAATGTCAATTATCAACTAAAAAGGTTCCCGAAAGTAATGCTCCCTTCAATATCTTAATGTATAAAATGCCAAGTAATGGCGTCATTAGCAGTGAACCCTTTTGAGAAATATGCTCAACATAATATAGAGAGAGATGCTCCTTTTTGGAATATTTTGATATCATTATGCAACTTCCTTTAATTGAAATGATGAATAATGAATAATTGAGTCCAACTTTTCTTTTTCTGATATTATACGCAAATATTAAAACAATCCCTACCTCTTTATCATTTCTCTTTTTTTCGAAAGAAAAGCTTGCAATTTGAAGTATTTTTGGTTTATTTGATTTGGGTATAGAATTATGTTAATAGAACATGTTTTAAATATATGTTGTTTTATTTTTACAATATAAAAGTAATATCTTTAATTAAAATCTTATAATTTTTTATCATTTATTTGTTATCTAATCATCATCTACCATGATTAATTAATTAATTAATTAATTAATTAATATCTAAATAAAAAAAACTATATATCCTTAAAATATCAAAATACCAAATTATAACATGCACATACATATTGAACTTTATGCTAATTAGAGAATGAGAACTTTTTTAAAAAATGTTAAAAACAGACAAAATTGTAAAAAAAAAAAATAAATATATTGATTTTTTGAAAATTACAAGAACAATAAATTATCAAAAATATTTAAAAATTAAAATTTTTTGAATTTTAAATCAGTTTAATAGGAATTTTAAAAATATTTGCTAAACATTTAATATAGCTTTAATATAAAAAAAAACATCACTATTTTTATAAAAGGAATTAATATTCTTATAAAAGTTTTAAAATTATTTATCATTGTTGTAAAATAAAAAGATAAAATCCATGATTTTTTTTTTAAAAAAAAAACTGGGAAGTGTTAATTGATCAAACTACGAATGTCCAAACTCATAATTTATGATATAAAATGTCTAATACATATTTTTTAAATTATTTCAATAATAATTAGAAAGAGAAGTATTGAAGCTTCTAGAAAATCAAAACTAACGTTCCATGAAGGGTTAAATTTGAAGCATTATGAGGAGCAAGACACTAATTCTTTGGTCAATTTACAACAAATTAACCTATAAAAATTTTGTAAGCATCTTTGTAATCTCATTATTTACTTTTTACCATTACAAACTTTACTTCCAAAATGCATAATACGTTAATATTTACTTTAAATAAATTTTATAAAGATTATTTTAAAATCTTATATAAATATTTTTTATTTTAAATCAAAATTTCAGTTTTTATAAGAAAATTCATTCATTCAAAAAATTTATGACTCATGTGATATCTAAATTATCAAAATAGTTAGTTATATTAAGTATCATGTTCAAATTCATATTTTTAATATTATTAAAATTTTAAATTATATTTAAATCAATTTTAACCTCAATAACTTAAATACAACTCACTAACAATATTAATTAATTTTATTCTTCTTATATTTTAAATGATTCTTTTAGAATTAAATAAAAATTAATAAAAAATTTTAAATTGAATATAACTTTTTTTGCATCATCTTTCAAAATCTAATAAATTATAATTTAAACATTATTTGAGGGCCTGATGATAATATCAAAAATTTTGAATTACTTTTAATACTTAATTAAAAAATAATGTCTAAGTGAATTCCCTTTTAAGTAAAACCTTATCATATGTTTGATTTTTTCTTTTCTTTCCAAACATGATAAAATTTATTTTTTAAGATTGAAATATGGTGTTTTTTTATAAGAAAAAAGATTAACATTTACTTTCAATTACGTTTGATATTATTTTCTTTATTTTTATTTTTTTATAATTTCTATTATAATATGTTTTTTTAAGAGAGGTTAATAATAAAATTAAAGTTAATTTAATATTCTTTTACAACGTTGAATCTTTATATTACACCCAAACTATAGCATAAAACACAAGGTTCTTCTAATAGGGGTATAGAAGTCTTTTAAATTATAATACGTGATTAATGAAATTTGATTATAAGGTTTAAAAAAAAAGACACTTGTTCATGTTACATTAATAATTAATAACCACTTGTTTTAGTAAATAATTAACAACCACTTACTAGTTCATAACAGTTAAACATTATTATATTATTATTTTCATCATTCAAACAAAGAATTTCATTCAACATTATATATAAATTAAAAATATTACTAAATATTTATATTTGATATTATTTATATTATCTGTCGAATTGCTGTAGAACAAAAAGAAGCTATTGTATTATTTGAACACCTCTGAGAAAAGTAAGACTTGTTTTTGTTTGAGAGGGATGAAAGAATCCATATGTAATTAAGCAATAATGTCGGTCGTCGTGGTGACGATACCCAGAGGTAGAATGATGACGGCAGCTCATATGCTCGTCTTTAAACCCATATAATATATTATGAGCAATGAAAGGTAATTATAAATAAATATGCTTCATTAATTCTTATAAGATAATATTTCATTGTATATGTAATACTCTTTTTTTTTTTTTTTAATCTTATAAGCATTAGGGGATTATATGAAGATTAGTTGAAGAATCTGAAATTAAAACAGAAAATTATTAATTATCTAATTTAATGTGTTATTGTTTTTCTTTTTCATCTATCTCAAAATATAAGTTATTACTCTTTAAGACTATTTTTAATGTGTCAATTTCCTATTAATTGTACCTTTATTTATTTTAAAGGTGTTTTATTTTTTCATTTTCATTTTCATTTTCTCTCCTCAAAGTTAATTACTCTTAATAATATATTGAAAATTTAAATCATTTCATATTAATTAGGAATATTGATAGGAAATATATTGAAAATTTTTAATATTTATCAATTTATAAATACTAAAGGCTTATAAAATGATTTTTATCAACTAAGCTAAACAACCCTTAATAATTATATGAATTGTAATTATCATGATCTAAACAATTTAATTTGGTATATTTTGTTGGGATTATTCGTTTTGATTATCAAACGGTAATACATAATTGGGGTGTGTTTTAAATGAATTACAACAAAATAAGAGCAAATAGTGGCTCTAAGGGAAGGCAAAGTGTATTGTGATGATGGAGTAAAATGTGGAAGAGATGCATGCACACTTTGATTAAATACTAAGCACTTTTTATATTCAGTGGGTTGCACGACCTCTCCCCATTTTGTTATTTACATCTTTGCTCCCTTTCCATAATTGTACTACAAGCTTTCTTTTGTTTTTCTTTTCTTATTCTTTAAATATTGTTCTCTAACTATCATTAATATCACTCCATTTAAAGGAATTCAAAATAGAGCCTATCAGCAAAATATCTTTTTTTTTTAATTTTTCATAATATTTATCCATAATTAATTATTATAATTAATGAGATTGATAATGATAATTAATTAATTGATATTAAGAATAAATATTAAATATAATTAAAAAATATAAAATTATAAAAATTAAAATAACAATTTTCAAAATTGATAGCTGTTTTTTTTTTCCAAAATCGCACCAAAGACTTGCATAAATAGGTTTATCACATTAAACTAATACAGTTTTGTTATATAAATCTTAAATCATAGTAATGTTGTATTTTTTTGGAGTTCAATAGATAATAACCAATAAAAGTAAATGGCGATTAAACATATTTGATTCTTTTTGGATGGTTAGTTGCCTATTTTCTGCGAAAAGTAGTCAGATTTTATGGAAAGAGACATCATGAGTATAGGGTATGATTGATGTCTAAATATAATAGGTTATGAATGGAGATAACAAACACTAAAACAAAAGCATGAAAGGCCAAGCAAGAAAAAGGGAATTTGCATAATGACATACTCATAAGTGGTATGGGAATATATTTCATTTAATTAACGATTTGGTGTTTGAACTTTGAAATAAAACAGTAATTTCCCTATACAATTTTTCCAAATTCATGAACCAAAATAGATAGAAGAATTGCACTCATCCGTCAGTCTCATGTTCTCGGATTTGATGATTAGGAATGTACTTTGTTTCTTGATAATGAAATCAAGAATATTTGGGAAAAGAATTTGGTAAGTTGCATGGGCCATTAATATTCTCCAGAAAGAACATATCATCACCACCTAGATGATCGAAAATATCCCATCTAAGAACGGAATCAACACTCTCAAGCCATTGCCAAAACAAGCAATCCTCTTGAAACGAAGAAGATGATTCACCACCAATGGAAGGATTTATGTTACTGGATATTTCTTCTATAGAAAATGAAGAACTTGAAGAATTATTAGGGTTTTCTAGTTGACTAAACCACGACCCAAGATCCATGCTTCCACCCAACATTTCGGAATCATTCAGAAGCTGATCTTGATGTGTTTTCTCCATTGATAATAAGTCGTCTTTCTCCCTTGTTTCTTCTGTTTTCATCTTCATCAGCTCATTATTCTTGCTTTGATCAACTTGTCCGGTTGAAGAGCGGGAATCTTGAGGAATTACCTCATTATTCACATCATTTCTTATAACCTTTTCTTGTTGTTCAATAGGTTTGTGAGTAATCGGGTCTAAACCAAGTTGCTTCAATCTCTTCTTGATTCGAGTATTCCAATGATTCTTAATTTCATTGTCAGTACGACCAGGGAAATGAGAAGCAATTTTGGACCACCTAAAAGAAGAAAAGTAAAATCTTCAATTTGTAAATGAAAATTCTCTCTTGCTTACTAAGCAAACCATCCGCTATCCATTTTACATGCAGAGTAATTTTTGACTTGCTATTTGCTGATATAGAATAATAGCTTAACAATATCATTTCTGGCTCACTAATTAATCTAATTTTTCTTTGCATCAGTTCAGTGATTAGCACATTGATCTTGGTATGAAGCTCAAACTCATATTTTAATTGGTACGATTATTATATAAACGACAATCCATCAAATTCTGCCTTAACTAAAGTTGCTATAGATATTCAACTGAATTCAATGAAATTAACTTGGTAAAGGGTGTACCTGTTGCCAAGCCGGGCATGCAGCTGAATAATTTGATTCTCTTCCATTTCAGTGAAACCACCTCTCTTAAGATCAGGCCTCAAGTAATTAATCCATCGCAATCTACAGCTCTTCCCACATCGCAGCAAACCTTCACTCAACCAAAACAGAAAAATGCCTCAGACGTAAAACTACAAATATATATATATATATATAAGAAAACAAGAGAAAGGAAAGGAATTAAAACCTGCAAGCTTAGGAACCATTCGCCAGCAGTGAATGCCATTATTGAGGATAAAGTTAATAAGCTTGTGATCTTCTTCAATAGTCCATGGACCTCTTTTCAGACCAACCTTATCACAACAAGGTTGCCTTCCCATCCTTTTTTTTCCCAGAAAAAAAACTATATATAAAAAAAAAAACAGTAGCACTAGTGATTAATCTTAAGAAAACAGGAAAAAAAAACATCCAAGAACTGTATATTCAAGAGAAAAAGAAGAGAGGAAGGATGCTTTTATAGGAAGGCTTGTAATGCAAGCAAAAGATGCTGCCAGTTCATATCAGTACATAAAATAAAGGAAAGATGTTGTTTAAGAGGGGAGATTAATGATTGATTTGAAAATTTAAAATAATAATAAAAAAAGCAGCAATTATATTGAATTTGGACACTACCCTTTATTTTTGGAGACAATGGAAAATGAAGAACCAGACGTGGGTCGTCTTCGTTGACAAGATTTTTTTTTTTTTTTGGGCTTTTGACAAATTATAAAGTCTTCTTCTCCAACTGGGTGTTTTTCTTTCGAAATTTCATCAATACACACTAAATTGATGAGATGAAACGTTAATTACTGCTCTTCAACGGCAGATTTCTATTCAATTGAATTTCATCATGTACCAAGTAATTTCTCCATTCCTCTTCAGTTGATTATTTAAATTATTTTATCATTATAAGAAACTAATTCGTTAGTATATAGTATTTTAAAATATCATCAAAAAATATCTAATAAATAAATTGTCAAAATTTTAAAAATTAAGGTTGATTATTAAATCCCACATTGCTTATTAAAATCTATTATTTAGGTTTGTATATTGAAATTATCATGATTTTAATAAACATATATTGTTACTATATTTAGTGTACGTACATTTCTCTGAAAAATGTAAGGTTTAAATTTTTTAAAAAATTAAAGATAATATTGAAATAAAGTATTTTAAAAATAAATAGTGATATGGTAAATATTTAATTTTGTTTAATTATGTAGCATTAAAAAAAATAGTCTATATAGAGTAGACACAAATGTATATTAATAATTAAGAGTGGAAGGATTCTTTTGGGACCTTAAAAGCTGGCCAGTTTTGTCGTTGTAGGCAAGGCAACTCCCCATCATTAATTCTTTTAAAAGGAAAAAAGATTTATAGTATGAGAGTGTCCTTATTCAAATGATGAATTTACCTTTTATTTTGTTACTTTTGAAAAACCAATTTGCTTAGCAACATGACATTATTAAATATTGATTGGCACCAAGCTGTGTTTATTATTTGTTTGCAATTTTCATAGATATATATATAAATTTGAACTGATTACAACTATCAATCATCTCCGGGATATAGATATAGAGATACCTTATGAAAGCAGGAGAAGGACAAACAGTAGAGGGCCTGAAAGGTTTTGAAGGAGAAATTGCAGAGGGGTACCACTTCAGCACAATCTTTAATTAATTATTTAACTTTTAACAAAAGTTATTAAAGGGTAAACATGATTATACAATCTTCACTTCTTCATTTTAATATTATATCCTCTTTTTCTTTCCACTATGTTTATATATATGATATATATTAGGCGAGATAAATATTCAAAATTAAAAAGAAGTCATTTTTAATGTTTGACTAACAATTCTGAATAGAGTTGGTACTAAAGATTCTAGATTATATCATGTGTTCATTCAGATATTAAAAGGGTATATTTTGAGAAAATAAAGAAATGAGAACTTGTATTCAAATATGTTCGAATAACACGGTTTGCGTTTTTGTTTTTAAATTTTCGGTTGTATTCTGTCTAGAAAAGACGAAGTCCATGTACATGTACAATGTCAGCAATTGGAATTATGAATTTAAATATTTCTCACAGAATATAGAGCGGTGGGTCCATATACAATGTTAGCAATAATTGTATGGCACTAAGTTCTCTATTCATATGAAAATAATCATATTCAAGTTGAAGTTGGATAAATTTATTTCCAAATTCAATGTGTTTTAATTATTAAATTGTTGTCTTGATTAAATGTTATCATAAATAAAATTATGAATTTATTAATATAATCATAATTTCAATAATATGAATCATACTTCTTATCAGGAAAAATGGAAAAATTGAAAAGATGATATTAATTATTCTTTTTTTAAGCATTTTTTCTGTAACTGATTCAATAATAAAACATCTTTTTCTCTCAAATCTTGTTATGATATCGGAGAGATCGTGGAAATGACAGCAAACATCTGTGAAGAAGAAAATCTAGTTAGTCCTTTACTATGTACATGCAAACAAGAATCCCTCATTAGTGCTTGTTTGAACTCCATTTGATGCAAGTGGTTCTGACTATTATGTTTAGTTTCACGCTATGAAATTAGCTTTAATGTCCAAGAACAAGCTCGAATTTGTGAATGGTTCAATCATAATGTCTGAAATGTAAAGTGGGCTGCCGTTATTATTGAAGGAGAACGTCCACACAAATTGAAAAAATAAAAGGAGGTGGGCGCAGAAAGCTAATGGTGGCACCCCAGGAAGCTGAAATTTTTGATTTATATAAAAAAAAAAATAGGCTGTACACATTTTGCCTTTCGTGTAAATAGGAGAGATTAAGGTATAAGTTCGCCATCCTAAAAATCAGATCCAAATCTGAGAGAAAATAGAGAGAGAAAGAGAAAAATATTTGAGAGTATTTTTGATTCATATTATAATTTCAAATTATTTTCTTTTTAATAAAATTTTTCGATTTTTTGTTCGTGGTTTTTACCTTAATTTATTTAGAGATTTTGTACGTAAAATTTGTGTGTTCTATTTTTATTTTCTCAAATTTTAGTTGTTATCCTGCTTTATCCGGTTCGTATTTTTCAACATGAAAGAAGTGATCAACCGTACGGTGCTTGGGGAAAATACAATAACGTGGTGGTTTCGTGGCTTTTAGGTTCTTTAACTCCCTCATTGTTCAAAGTGTTATTTCCATGGATTATACATTTGATATTTGGAATGACATGAAGGATCTATGGCATTGTAATCTCAAACATGCTTCTAATGATTTAATTAAATAGTTATAATCATTGGATCATATTATTCTTGTTCTTGACCCCAACGTTTGTGATATCTACCAGTTTGTGAAACAAAAAGAGGCTAAGTTTTCTATTAAGCATTTCATGCTCAAATCATATTTTTGAACTTGTGCACACAGACATTTTGGCACCTTTTTCGATACCGATTATATATGGCCATAAATACTTTCTCATAGTCATTGACGATTATAGTAGGTTTACCTGGATTTATTTCATGAAAATGAACAATTCTATATAATCTTCACTCTTTTGTTCATACACAAGTTAGCATTTCCATTCAAATTATTTGTTCAGATAATAAACCAGAATTCCAATTTACAGAGTTTCATCAAACTCATGGAATCATACACCAAACATTTTATGTACACACTCCACAACATAATAGTCTTATGGAGAAGAAACATCAGTATATATAATTAATATTGCTAGAGCACTTTGTTTTCAAGCTTGTCTTCCCCTTAATTTTTAGAATTGTTATGATGATCATGCAGTTTATTTGATCAACAGGAATTTTAACTTGTAACACTTCCTTTTAATCATTGCTTTCAAAACTACCTAGTTACATGCACTTACGTGTTTTTAGATGCTTAGCCTATGTCACTACGAATTCATAGCGTTAATACAAATTTGCATTATGTGCCATCAAATTTTTGTTTTTCTAGGATATCAAGCTAACATCAAAGGTTTCATACTTAATAATATGCAAACCCATGATTTTCTCATTTCACGATATGTTTTTAGAACATGAAATTTCCTTTTCAATATTTTCGAATGATAAATTTTTATGTTGTTTTACTTTTACCCAGGATGTTGGTATTGTAGAACCATTGCTGAATATTAGAATTTGGTCCTTCCTCTACTTCTCCTAATTCAGTTCCCACCAATTCTACTAGCCTCATTTTACCACAAACCCTCCTACCTTGTAGACCTTTCAAATGAGTCATTTATCTTCCTTCTTATCTTTGTGATTATCATCACGACCTTCTTCCTCATTGAACCAATATGGTTATCTCAACCTTGTCAGCCCCTCATCCTCTTTCCTCTATTTTATCTTATAATCACCTTAGTCCATCTCATTGAATCTTTTCCATCCAAATAACCACTACCACCAAACCACAACATTATCATACTGCTATCAAACATTCGGCCTAGTGCCAAGCCATGCTAGATGAGATTCATGCCTTAGAAAGCAATTTCACTTGGGAGCTTGTACCTTTACCTTTTGCAAAATCTAGAAGGCACTATCACTCGTTACAAAGGTCGTTGGTTACCCAAGGATTCACATAGCATTTTGGTGTTAATTACCTTGATACATTCTCACATGTTTCTAAACACTCTACAGTTCGTTTGCTCTTAACAATTACCACCGCTAAACATTGGCATCTTAAATAACTAGACATTAATAATGCCTTTCTTTATGGTGATCATCATGAGGAGGTCTATATGAGGCTTCCACTTTACTTTAATTCCCCATTAGTACTATTTACAAGCTTCTAAAATTGGAAATCTTTATATGATTTAAAACAAGTCAATAAATAATGAAATTACAATCTAACAAATGTCTTAATCTTTGTAAGTTTTCAACCTAGTTCAGCTGACACTTCTCTTTTCCTTCTCGCTAGTAGGAATTCCTTCTTGGCCTTACTCGCTTACGTGGATGATGTAATCCTCGTTGGTAATGATTTCTGAGGTTAAGGTTGATTTACATCATGCTTTTACCATCAAAAATTTTGATCCCTTTAAATATTTTTTGAGTTTGAAGTAACTTAATTATGATTCAAAATCAAAAATTTAATTTATGAAAAATTTTAATTATGAAATAATGTATTACAACAAAAAAAGATATGATTGTGAATATTTGTATTTTAAAGCTAATAGGTATTCATTTACGGTGTATTTATAAAATTATTCATAAATCTTACCTCAGCACTTAAAAAATTTTAAGTTAAACAATTCCTTAACGATCGTCATTAATTTTCACGATTTTATTGATTAATTTATCATCATTATTGTTTATTATATTATTAATGATAACTAATAATAATTATATATTAATCAATAAAATCATAATATTTAATTAAAATTAATATATTATGATCATATCAATTAATATGTAATTTTATATAAAAAATTTGATTCAAGAGAGAATTTCTCAATTAATAAGATGTTCTAATTGAAAAAAGAAATTAAAAAAAAGTATATTACTTGGAATATAAATTAATATGAAGCAACAATAGAATTTAATAAAAAAAAAAGAATGGAAATTGTAGTAATTACGTTCATGTACATACAAACAACTAAAGAATATTCGTTGTCTGCAATCTTTTGTAAGATTTCACACATCTATAATTTAGGGTCGTCATCCAATACTTAATTTCGTTGACTTCTCAAAAATTAATTAATAATTAATTTCTGGCCAGGAAGGGGTTTCAACTAGTTCAACAATTCAAAACGTGTGTTTAATTATTCATACAATTATGATGCTGACGAAAGAAATTGCCAATTAAATTATGTTTATAATACAGTACAAAGATATCTGAATCGCAAAAATAAAAAATGAAAACAATCTCTTGCGTGATTTATATTATCAAAAGTGAAAGGAAAAATTGTAATGATTCAAAAATAATACTTTGTTGTTTCCGATTTTTATGGAAAAAAGGGTCTTATTTTCTCATATAACTGTATTTTATATTTTTTATCTCTTATTTATTCATTTCTCATAATTACGCAAATTGTATATATGAATATATATATGTGTTTGTCTAGGAAATATAATTATTAATTAAATGAGAAAAATAATCATATGATTTAAATATAATAAAGTCAATCATCAAAATCCAACTCTAAAGGATTAGGTTGAACATTTTGCTTAGAGTCAATTTAGCCACATTTTATTATTTATATCAGAGTCAATCTAACCATACATGCCTTGAGAAATTTCCTATCATTCTAGATGTGCCTACGCTCTTTTGCACAAACATATATAACTTGTAAATTATTTTTTCTACGATCTATTAAAAATTTTTATAATGAACAAAAACGCATTTTACATAACTAACAAGTATCTAAGTTAGGAAAAGAATATTTATTGTTAGATATTTATTCTTGTAAATAATTACTTGTTTAACTCTCTCATTTATGAAGTATTTTAACTCTCATCTTTAATTTAATAGGAATTTTTTGAGAATATGGTACGAGCTCATTGATCATGTTGAATTATTATAAATTAAGAGTTATTTTTATGATATTAATTATATTGTAAAGGTTTGAATATAATCCTTAAAAATATTAAGGTTCGATTCTTAGTTTGAAGATTCTAGGGTTGTAATCTTTTTTAAAAAATTAATGAAATCTTAAGTATTTACTTAAGTAAGTGACATTGAAAAAAAATTATTGAACTACTATAAATTTTGTAGTTATTTAAAGTTTCATTATCTACGATATAATTATCTAACAAAAATCATAATATATTAAAAGAATGAAAAGTGAATAACAAAAAATATAAGCCTACCTTCCTCTTCAATTTTTCTTGAAATTATTTTTAATATAATTATTTATAAATAAATTTTTATTTAAAAAATTCTATTTAAAGTCAAATATAAATACTAATTTTATTTATCTAAAATAAATCTAAAAAACTAATTAATAATATTATTAATTTATAAAAATTAATATTTATCTAATTTTATATAAAAACTAACATTGTTAAAATGTTAAACTAATTTTTTTATCTAAATTCATATAAAATAAAATAAATTAGTATTTTTAATTAATAAAAATTTATTTTATTTTATTTTAATTATCTAATAGTAATAATTTTAATTTATAACAATTAATTTTTATTTAATAATTTTTTTAAAAAATTATAAATATAAATTATTTTTATTATCTAATGGTTTAAGTTTTTAAAATTAGTTTTCATTATCTAATTTTATATAAAAAAATATGATATAAATGATTAGTTGTGAGGAAATATAATTTTATTAAAAATTAAATTTGTTAAAATTAATTTTATTTTATTTCAATTATCTAAAAATAATAAAATATTTATTAAAGTTACAAAATAGTTCATATTATTAACATATGATTTAACTTTTTCAAACTTATATTATAAAAGTCAAGTAAAATAAATTGATAAAATATATGTCTCTTAGATTTTTAACTAATATTATAAGAGAGAAGATAATAATTAAAATGATTATTTTATTATTCCCTTTAAATTTCTTAAAATTAAAATTAACTTTAATTTTATTTTAATTATCTAATAGTAATAATTTTAATTTGTAACAACTGATTTTAGAATTCTATTCAAAATCAACTATAAATACAAATTACTTTTATTATTTAATGATTTAATTCATTAAAATTAATTTTTATTATCAAATTTAAAAAAATTAACACATAAATAATTAATTTTTAGAAAAAAATTTTATCAAAAATTTAAATTTGTTAAAATTAATATAATTTAATTTTAATAATCTAATAATAATATTTTTAATTTATAACAACTAATTTTTATAATAAAATTATATAAATGAAAATTTTAATTATGATTTTTTAAAAATATGAAATTTTTATTAAAGTTATAAAATATCTCATATTATTAAAATATATTTTAACTTTTTCAAATTCACACTATAAAAATTAAACAAAGTATATTAATTGAATATATCTCTCTTGAAATTTTTAATAAATATTTTAGGAAAGAAGAAGAATTAGTAAAAAATTTTACTATAAACTTATTAAAATTAATTTTTATTTTATTTTGATTATCTAATAATAATAATTTTAATTTATAACAACTAATTTTTATTTAAGAATTCTATTCAAAATCAAATATAACTATAAATTATTTTTATCATTGAATTGTTTAATTCATTAAAGTTAATTTTTATTATCATTATTTTATATAAAAAAACCAACACATAAATGATTAATTTTAAGAAAATAGAATTTCTTTAAAAATCTAAATTTATTAAAAAATATTTTATTTTATTTTAATCATCTACTAGCAATAATTTTAATTTGTAATAATATAAAATTATATATTAAAAAATATTATTTATAATTTTTTCAAAAATATGAAGTCGTTATTAAAGTTATAAAAATATTTTATATTATTAATATATGACTTAGTTTTTCAAACTCATAGTATAAAAGTCAAGCAAAGTAAATTAATGAACTATACTTTTAAAATAGAATTTAAAATGATACGTACAAGAATAAATAAAATTTAGTTGATTTTAAGATGTAATTCGCAACATTATTTAGTGTATTATAAGCTAAAAAATATCAAAAATTAGAGTAAGATAAATTTTAATTGATAATTAAAGATTTTATGAAAATATAAAATAATTTAATAGAAACTCAAATATATATTGCATTATCAATTATTTGTCGCATTACAAAAGATGACTTTCAAGCTCCACAACAAAAGTTTTAGTTAAAAATAATGATATAAAAAATAAAATATTAGCATACATAAAAAATATAATCAGCAAAAAGATTTGGTTATTAAATAGATAAATAAGCATTACTAATTTGTATCATAATCTAATTTATGATATCATAACTATAATAAATTAATATATTTGTTTGCATTTTTTTTTTACATAAATGGATTACAAGATTCTATAAACAACATTTTCAATAATGCTTAAATAATAAATATTAATTTAAAATTATAAAAATATTTAAAAAATTAAAAAATTAAAATTAAAATTATTATAAATAATAGATCAAATAAATTCTATTAACATCAAACTTTTTCATAATGAATATTATAAATATTACTAAAATAAATTAAATGAATCAACTTATAAAATTTTAAAAACAATTTATAGATATAATATTTTAAAATTTTCATTTTAATTTATTTTTAGTTTATTTTAATTTATAAAAAATTTAATTTAAATTTATTTAGATTTTATATCTGTTATTTTTTAAAATACTTTTGAAAACCTGTTATTTTTATAATTAAGGGAGTTAATAATCTTAGGTGATAGGATGAAGGAGAACAACAATGAATAATTAAGCTACTAAAATGGAGGTTTTGAGTAAATGGTGGTGGAGAAGAGCCTGTAGCTGTAGCCTTCCCAAGATAGAATTCACCCAAATATCATCGCAACCAGTACTTACATTTTTATTTTTTTGAACCTGGAATGAAAACTAAATCAATGCTTATTTACGTTATGGTTGGAGTTAGCAGCCTGATGGAATATATTAAGAAATGAATTTTAAATTTGGTTGAATTCACAATCATTTCTCTCGATCCAATCTGAACTGTTCCAACTACTATGATGCTGCATATAGCAAATTATTTTCTTTCATAAAAGAATTATACGTAAGTGCTTCTATAATCGCCATCCATGACATCACCCAGGCAAAAGGAAGTCTGAAAGAAGAATCATTAGCAGATGACAGAAGCTCCCATTCCAAGTCTAATATGTATTTTTCAATGCTAAATGATAAGTTTTAGACTTGTTTATGTAAGCTGAAGAAATATATGATGATAGCAACAGCTCATCTTACATATACTTTTGCAATTAATTCACCATATGTTGACCTCAATTAATTCTTATATACACACACATATATATTAACATAAGAACGAGGGTTGGGATCCTCATAATCATTAGTTGAACCCTCTAACTGCGTGTATATATATAACCTTAAGTTTATACAATATATTTTATTACATATAAAATATATATTTGAAAATAATATTATAATGTTAAGATGACATAAATATCAAGTTTACAATTCTTGTATATCCCTACAAACATCACTAGATATTCCATGAATATCGATCAACAAGGTATTTGATCTTAATTATATTGTACATTTACATTATAGATTTAAATACCGATCACTCTAGGAATTCATATACAATAATATTGTTAATATTATATAGCAGACATAAAACAATTTACTGTCAATACACGTTTTGATTTAAATACTTACAATATATAATGCATAGTTTAACCCAAATTTATTTTTTAATATTCATAGTCCTTTTTGCTCTTTTTTATCCTGAAACAGAAGGCATGATTGGATAAATATATATTTAAAAGAAAAACAGAATTCTTTAAAGAAAAAATGGAAGAACTGCATACTTCTTTTAAATGCATGTATCTTCCTTCATTATAATTATTAATATATATTTTAAAGTTTAATGACATGTGGGTAGTTATACAATTATAATATGATGTTTTCTTAATTTTGTAATATTTTCTAGAAATGATGCATTTCTATAATTATTTTCCTTTTTAGGGTATTTACGTAAAGTTCCCAACAAATAAGCTTTTAATTACAAACAGATAATTGTTTGTATATTATAAATACAAATAACAGGTCATTTTAAGTTGCATCGTCAAGTGGGTTTGAACCTTATAGAGCTGGTAAGATTCTTATCCTCTTTGAGGGCTCTCTTCTTGCGAAATAGAGGACAATGAAGCCATGAGACGGAGCCAACAATATCTTCAGCGTGAATTTCAACTACATCAGGCCATTTAAAAGGCATATGATGATACCCACAGCCTTTTTACCCTTCTTAACCAAATATTTTTTTTTATTGTTTATTTAACATTTAAATTTATTTAAAATATAATATAAAGACATTTTCAAATACTATTTCATTTTCGTTTAATATGTACATTAATTAAATTTTATTTTACTCCCCTTAATCAATCAAAAATTTTGATTTAATCTCCTATACTTGTTAATTTTATCAATTTGCTCTTTTAATCAAACTTTTCGATTTAATCTACTGAATTTTTTATTTCTTTCATCGATAAATATTTTAATATCATAAACTATAAATTTTTGCTAATTTTAAATGAGATTATAAATTATAAAAATATAATTTATATAATATAAAGATACATATTTAATTATTAATGTAATTTTCTATGATTTTAAAATATTTTATAATTGTACTTATTTATTTTTTTAAAAAATAATAAATAATTTATTTATATTTTATATTTTATATTTATTAAGTTTGATAATGCTTGATTGGGTTTATTTAAATTTGTGATATAAGAAAAATTTAATAAGTTTGGCTCAAGCTTAATTGGGTAATAAAGAGTCATGTTCAAGCTAGCAAAATCTCAATCTAACTCTAACTTATTTATGATCTTAATGTTAAAAATTATCAAAATTACTTTTATATGTTTTAAAATAAAAACGAATAGTAAAATTGTACACATAAAAATAAAATAAATACATATTCATTCTCTTTCATATTCTTTTGATTATGTGGAAATAAAAATACAAAAAATAAAATTTTAATTTTCAAAAATAAAAAAATATAGGAAGAGATTGAATTTTAAATAAGTTGAAATATTTAAATAATAAAAATTGAAGTGCGAAACTAAAATATTATTAAAAATATAAAAAGTAAAATATGGAGAATTATATTTATTTTTTAAATAGGTTAATGTCCTTTCATGATGTCACGCCTGCACACACATGGCTTGGACGTTTTACAAATTGCATTGCATAATCTGTGGATTTTGGATGAATAACGATTAATGTTACTTGATATTAATTTAATGTTGAATTGTTGAATGTATGGATATTAAGGTTGATAAGTTAGCGTGATTAAATTATTGAGATAGATACTAT
>CANYBF011495734.1:0-26481 GCA_948192965.1 Dalechampia spathulata | reverse complement strand
AATAAATGATAAGTCATTTTCATACGAATATTTAATATGATTGGAAATTCATCATAATTTAAGATAGTTATGCTTAATGATTCATATATATATATGACATGAGATCTAAAAGAAATGTTCATACTGCTTGAACTAAATGATATGATGATCAAATTGACATTAATGCATCATGAGCTATTAATGCTATGGATCTTTAAATGCTATGATTATTTGGATTATATGATTAATTGTATTACATGTTATAACTAGCACCACTGAGTTTTGTACTCAGCGTTTGTCAATTGATAAACGCAGGAACAAGCAAAGCTGCAGAAGAGAAACATTGAGGCAGCAACAGGACAAATCCATCTATTTGGTAATAAAGATATTATGGACTTCTTATAAGTATTAATCGTGCAATAATTTTAAATAAGCACTTTGGCAGTATCTTAAACTTTGTTATATTATAAACATGTAATAACGTGTGTACAACTAAAACACTAAAAATTTAATGAACTAAACAATGTATGTATGATGAACCAGGGACCGTTAAAATGAATTAGACATATAAAAAAAAATTTATGCACTATTTATGAATGTATGGAATCCCTTGTAGAATGATTATTGATTTTTCTTAATGGAGAATTAGTAATCATTTTACGGGAGCATGTTATGCAGCCAGAAGACATGATAGCATGATTTAACTTGATTATACATTGAGTTGACATTAATTCATACTCAAACCTAAATGAGATAGTGAAAGGTAAAAGGAGTTTATTGTAATGGTAACTAATATAGAAGGTTATAGTCAAACTACTGACTTCTTAATATTTGGGTAGTTATGATATGTAACTAGACATTACTCTTGACTTACATACAATAATATCATTTGATGAGATTCAATAATATTTATAGTATGTTGCTAACATGTTAAAAGCCCAAGAGGTCACTCACAAATAAGGAAAGTTTTTAGTTGAAAGTAGAAGATGATGTTATGAAATATTATTAAATATATTTGATTTTATTTACAATATTTAATTTTATTTATAATATATTTAGTTGATTTTGGTTGTTTGATAAACCATAAATAAAATTATTTTGGGTTGGATTTTTTTTAATTGAGGCTATATTAGATGGACTTAAGAAAGTCATTAGACCCATTAACTTAAGTTTGCATGCCATGCACATGCATAATTTAAGCCATCTAACATAATCCTAACCTTAATATTAGTATTAGGTAAATATATCCTTATGTCATATTAGGGTTAGGGTTATGTTAACATGCAAACTTAAGTTAATGGGTCTAACCCATTGGACTTCTTAAGTCCATCTAATATAGCCTCAATTAAAAACAAATTCAATACAAAATAATTTTATTTATGGTTTATCAAATAACCAAAAATAAAATTAAATATTATAAATAATATTTCATAACATCATCTTTTACTTTCAACTCAAAACTTTCCTTATTTATGTACAACCTCTTAGGCTTTTAACATGTTAGCAACATACCATAAATATTATTGAATCTCATCAAATGATATTATTGTATGGAAGTCAAGAGCAATGTCTAATTATACATCATAACTACCTAAATGTTAAGAAGTTAGTAATTTGACAACAACCCTTCCATATCAGTTGCCACTACAATAAACTCGTTTCACCTTTCACTATCTCGTTTAGGTTTGAGTATGGATTAATGTCAATTTAGTACATGATCAAGTAACATTAGATCATGTTGTAAACTTGAATCTCTATGCATTATAATCTTTATTCCCAAAATGGCCCTTATGAATCTTATTCATAAATTGACATTTTTACTCTAACCAGAGATTCTTGAATAAAAGATTATTACATAAACTATCAGATATAACCCTTATTTGAAATTTGGGTAGTGAATCCTTTATAAATATACAACTATCTTCAACTACTTCATACTATACCCAACCTCTAGTTTACAAACACCCCTTAAAAGAGGTATTATGATAAGGAGTCAAAATATAATATTTTGTAGCTAAGATAACTTTGATATCAAGTCTAAGGATACTTGCATTACTGATATGAGTGAGATATATCTTCATTGATATAGATTATTATCCATATGAAATCTCATAAGCAAAATCATATCTAATGAATTAGTACTATATATTCATCTACATGTTAACTTTAGACATCTCATGTCATGGTGTATGAAAGTGCACCCCTTAAAGGAAGTATAACTTGTATTGATCTATCCATATTAATAATATCCATTTTTATCAATACTATGATCAAGGGTGATTTAGATATTGAATATTTACATATAAAAGAATCTCATTTCGTAAACATACTCTATGAATTCCTTTTACATTATTTGAATATCATGGAATTCATTATTTAGTTTAATACTCTAAGCAAAATGCATATAATGAAATATAACACTAAATAATGAATAATGCCTTTTATTAAAAATAAATAAATATTACATAATTTACTTGATGCTCTAGAATATATACTAACAAAAGTAGCATCAATATTGAATTTAAACATACATGGATTAGGTGGTATCCAATGATTCCTACCATTACTAATAAATGATTGAGAATTAAATTTTATGCTAGAATTATTAATAGAATTTAAAGTGATATGAAACTCCCCTTAAGCATTATCTGCCATCTTAGCTAATTGAATATGATTATATTTAAAACTATTAAAAATCCAATTATCCTTGTTTTTCTAAATCATCCAACATGTATTTGCAATGATACCTAAAATGCCAAAATCATCAAATGGCATAAACTTTTCAAACATATCTTGGAGCTAACATTTAAATTTGGAAAAACCTATAGGATATATCTTAAGGGTCAAAGGTGAGGTGAACCATGTTAATCTATCATGCTCACAAAAAGATAACATGTGATCAAATGTCTTCACATTTGTAAAACATACGCTACAAAGTGAGGATATATTGTTATTTTAGATTAAAATTTTAGCTTGAACTAACAAACAATTATTACGGGCCTTACATAGGAATGATATTACCTTTGGTTGTACATTCAATCTCCATAAGTTCCTTCAAAGGTTGTAGTTTACCAAGATAGATAAAGAGGTAGATGACTTTTTTTTTTTGTGAAATTCCCGCAATTGGGAGAATACATGATAAGTTGACTTCATAGTAAATGCACCTCTTTTATCAAAATGTCAAACCAATCTATCAGTTTGATTGACATTACCAATTAGGATAGTAAGGATAGCATTTCTCTATTCCTCTATAAAAAGTTAATTCAACATATATGATTTTCACATTCTAACATTATTATCTAGTAATTAATAAACCATAAATACATCAGAATTGCAAGTTTAGTTGATTTTACTTTAAAATCTAATGTAGAAGGTATCCAAGGATCCTCCCAAATCTAGATACTCTTACCACTACAAACATTGAATCTATAACCTAAGGCCAAAAATTTTTTACCCTCTATGAGACTAGCCCACCACGAAGAGGATTTTGATGGTTTGCCTGAATTCTAGAAATCACTATTTAGAAAATAAATATCTCTATACACCTTATGGATTAATGAATCTAGATGTTTAAGAAGCCTTAAACACCTCTTTATGAGTAATGCACCATTAAAATTTTCCAAATCTCTAAATCCTAACCCTTAGCTTTTAATTTGCATATATAAGCTAACTAACCATAACATAGAATTTCTTTTCCACATCATTACCCCATTAAAACATAAAAATTATATTGTTAATAGATTAATAGAAACCTTTCAGCAACCTGAAATATCTCATGACATATGTATGAATGGATGTAAGCACTGCCTTAATCAAAACCTCCTTTCCAACATGAGAAAGAATATTGAATTTCCAAGTTTGGGCCTTATTCTCTATATGTATCCTAATGAACTACAAAACTTATGATTTTTGTCTCCCCTATAGATAAGGTAACCTTAAATACTTGTCATCAAAATTCAATTATCTTATTTGAAGATGATTCCTAATTTCTCTCTTAAGCTGCTCTAAGGTATGTTTACTAAAAAAATATAGCTGATTTGGACTAATTGATAGATTTACCAAAGACTTTATCATACCTGTTAATGATGCCAATGATGTTTTCAAGCTTCTTAAATTAATGCTTTAGCAAAAATGATTATGTCATCTACAAAAAGCAAGAGCTCTATCATTGAAATAAAAACCCAATATCAGCCTTAACTAGAGAGAATTATCAATTATTTTTATCAATGAATAGGATATAAACAAAAAAAGATGAGGGGATGAAAGATCACCCAGTCTAAGCCCTCTTCCTGCTTTAAACCTATTGGTAGACACCCTATTCACCAAAATAAAGAAACTAACTATAGTGATATATTACATAATGAGTTAAACAAAATATGATGCAAAACCCATCTTAGTGAGAACCATGAAAAGAAAATTCTAGTCTGCTTAGTCATAGGCCTTATGCATATTAATTTTTACGATCATATAATGATTATGCTTATCCTTAGTAGTATGCATTGAGTACATGACCTCAATGAATAAGCCTATCAAGAATCAAAATAGATTAGATCAGATTAATCATGCTTTTAAGAAAGTTTTTTTTATCTAGTTTACCAATATTTTTATAATTATTTTATAAGAGAAATTACATAAACTAATATGATGATACTAATTTAAGGAGGAAGGAGACGATACGTTTAGAATGAGGACTATATATGTTAAGTTCATCTCTTTTAAGAGGTACCCTATTTGAAACAATCTTTATGTTGCAACTGTAATGTCAATTTTAACATCATTCTAGCAAGTCTTATAAAATAGACCAAGAAAACTGTCAAGACCAGGAGCCTTCATAAGACCCATATTAAACATAACATTTTTTTCATCACTCCTTAACACTAGCTCTAGTAATTTAGAGTTAATATGATCATCAATGACTAGCTTAATTAATGATACCACCTCCTATTGTAAATGAGAAGTTTTGCTTCTATAAAGATTCATAAAATATTATTGCACTTGGTTTTGGATTGAAATGCCATCCTCTAACCACACTCTCTAGTTATCTTTTAATCTTATCAACTGATATTACTACTTGTGTTGGGTTGTAAATGTATGGGAAAAGGTTGTGTTCCTATCCTTAAATTGTAATATTTAATCCTTGATCTTTGGTACCAATAAATCTCCTCTAATTTTCATGTTACTTGTAAATCTTCTTTTGAATCTTTAATTTCCTTCTTCTTACTTTTTATGATTAGAGTTTGGTGTAAGTTATTTATCCTTTCTTTTAAAACATTAATAATTTCCTTTATGTTTATGAAACTCCTTTTACTCTACTAGCATAACTCATTTTAATAGTTTTGAACCTTTTTATTCAACACATAGAGAGCATAACTATTTACATATACATGCTAAGTCCTTTAAATTATGAGTTTACAATCCTCCTTTTAGAACCATCTGGACTCAAACTTAAAAAGTCTTCGTCGATTGACAATGTTGGACTTAAAAGAAGAACTAATTGTCTATGATCTAATGCTAAGAATCTTTCATGGATGACTTGGGCTTTTATATACTTCATCATTCCTACAATGTTAATTAGAACCCTACCTAATCGCTGAAAAATATAGTTATTACCTTCTTGATTTTTTATCCATATGAAACTTAGTCCCTTGATTTCTAAATCAATTAACTCATAATTGTTAATAAATATTTAGAATATGGCCTGGTTCTAATCTATCAACCTCTTACTCATTTTCTCTATTAAATTACTAATCATGTTCATGTCAACATAATAAAACCAAGGAATAGTGGACCTTAAATTTAATTTTACCATATCTTGCTAAAATACTTCTCGTTTAGTCTTATTTTGTTCCCCATATATGAATGTGATTATAATAATAATACTAAAATCCTTCCATTCATTTGTATGTTTGAGCACTTAAAGATCTAATCATCATTCTAAAAAAGAGTTATTCCCCCTTATCACCCTAGAGAATCAACAATAAAATTTTTTTAAAACATTAAACTTCATTACAACCATAGTACAAAAACTTTCTTTTACTTAGTGTCCATCAAAATAGAATTTTAGGTCATTATTTATTGCATGAGTCTACAATAATAATTTTTAGGTTCCAATCTAAACATTGGTAGTTCCAAAGGAAAATGATCATGGTGAATTGGTATGTTTAAGTGAGCCACTAATGTCATACATAAAGTTATAGTCATCATTATCTATCCCTCCATCTTTGTCATTGATATGAAAATGTTTGCCTTTGTTACCCTTATTTTCAATATTAGCAGTTGAAATTATCACATCCGAACCTGGTGCAACATGCTCCCATAGAACAGTTAATAACCTCCTAAATAAGGAAATCATTAACTACTCTATAAAGGATATGTCTATACATTCCTGTCATTATATTTTATTCTTAGAACATTTAAATTGTATACATCAAACATTTACTGTCATATAGAAATAGCTGTAGCTTGAATGATATCAATACCCAGTTTGCACTCTCAATACATCCTCAAACCATCATTCAACACATGTATTATGTATAACCTTTAAACACAAAATCATAATATTGATAATACATATAACAAAAGTATGTTACATAGTGTTACTGCCACTAAGGTTAACTTAAATAAGTTGCATATTTATAGATGCACAATGGAGTATGTTATACAAGTCCAGCCTGCGTCTAGGATAGAGCTTTACAAAAGACCCGACCTTAGCCAACTGTAGATCAACTACTCTTGTCGCTCCTCGCCTGAATTAGGTTTTGCATTCATCAAATGACAAACGCTGAGAATAAAACTCAATGGTGCTATAAAATGAGTAAATGACATCAATTCAGATCATGATGCAACATTAAAAACATTCATAGCAACTCAATGCTTAATAACATTTCAATTTCATAACTTACTCTTTTTACATCTCTCTTTAGCTGTTAACAACATACATAAAACATTCAATCATATTCATACATCACCATTTACCATCCTTTATAACCTTTAATCATCATGTAAGTAATCATCATATGTGAATGATAATGTATGCTTTTGAAAATGCATCCATGTTGTGCACTCTCCCTCTATCTCTTATATTTTCTTTTATCATATTTTTGAATATTACACGCAATTCCCTTTCATACTGGATCCCTCTAGGTATCGATACTCAACTCCCGTAGGAGGCCATAAGAGAGCCATTGTATCTATATGATTCCTTGAAGGAATCCATTAACTATATGACCCAGTACGTTTCTTTTTCTGTAACATCTCTTTTCCTTTCTCTTTTCCACCTTATAACTTCTCTATCATGTCATGATAATCTTTCCATGCTTGAATGTATGGATGTTTCATGACATGATGCATAAATGATGCATTGATGATCACACTGTATAATTCATAACATAAACTCTTTACTTTGCTATCCCAAGTAGTCAACTAACTCATATCATTTAAGGACCCTATATGGGTTCATAACAGGAATAACATAAACATTTAAACATATGACCATCAATTCAAGACCTTAGATAAGGTCATGAAAAGGAAAGCATAAACGTCACATACTATCTAATAAAACATGTATCCATATGTTTATATCAAAGTAAGTAAGAACTCACCCGCCGATTTGTTATTAAAGAATCAGCTAATAAATAGTACAAATCTGCAATGGACTTCCCTTTATCCAAACCCTTTGATGGTACTTGTAAATCTTTCTTCAAACCACTTATAATATTACAAAATATCCATACTTAATAAAAGAAACAATTCAAACAAAGATTCAACACATTGCTTTCTTTCCAATCACCTTACAAGTAAGTCTATGACTTAACATAAGTAAGCAATCGTAATAGATTCTTAAGCTTGTTCCACTAATACCCTAATTAAATATATATATACTTATATAATAAACATATAATTTAAGAATAAAATTAGCAACACAAAAATATTTCAATGTATACCAAGTTGTAGGTAAAATTCTACCCCTTTTTAACCACTTTTGAACACAAAACATTTTACGTTCTAAGACCTTGTTTCATTTTACAAGACTTTTGCCTAACTAAATGACCTTCAAATTAAATAATTATTAAACCATTAAAAATTAGACTTAAAGAGCTTTCCAACGGTATATTACACGTCCAAAAAATCATCCGATAAAGCCTCTAAACATTGCTTATAAAATGGCCTATTAAATGCTGAAACAGGTTCTATCACGATCATGGCATCAACTCCACGATCATGGCCGAGATTCCTAGCCCGATCTTCATCCAAAAATCACTCTAAAATACCTCCAAATGACTCCCCAATCATCCTAACCCATTACCATACTTTAAACATCATTAAAACACTTCCAAAACTTACTCAAAACATTAATTTAACACCATTTAAAGTTCAATGATCAATCAAAATCAATTCATCATTTACAACACAACACAAGCTTGTATCTTCCATAACAACCCAGAATCCAATTTAGTTTCTTTAAAACTATTAACTAACAATTTCAAACTCAACTTCATAAAATGAAGAACTCAAATCATCATACCACAACCTATATCTTTATCCCATAAAAACCACAAGAAACACATCATTAAAGAAGTTACATACATAAAAAGAAGAAAAGAATAATAATACTCTCAGATCATGCTTCCTCTTACCTTGAATTCAAAGCCTTAAGATCTGATTTTGTAATGAACAAAAAAAAAAGAGAGAAAGAAGGGTTTTGACAATTATAAGAAGTGAAATTGTTCTGTGGTTGTAAGGAAAAAGAAGAAAGAGATAGGATAAGAAGAAAAATGTGTATGGCTTGCCAAAGTTGACCTTTCTATAACCCTATAATAAAACTACCTTAATCATTAATATTTTATAACAATACATATTTCTTACTTAAACATATACTCATATACATAATATACACACCTATAAATATTATATCATCTTCTTATTATATCTATTAAAACTTTAAACTAACATATAATATATATATGTACTAAAGAATCACTCATTTTATAATACATGCATAATTAATTCCCAACACACATATACAAATAAATCACATATTCATTTACATGAATAAAATCATTCATCTCAAAAACCTTCTTTTCATCATTCCTTCATGCATATCCAATCCAATAAACATTTATCACCACTTCATACCATAATTTCATTTAATTGCATACTTTATTCATGGTATTTCATACTCTAATTAAACATTCATTGTATATTATGCGTAACAAGGTATACATAGAAAGATGTTGTGTGTATATGGATGTGATAACTCTCTCCCCCTAGAAAAAAATTTTGACCCGAAATTCTAACCTGAATCTATGGAAAATAGATGATTATACTGCTCTTGTATTACTGACTCTTGTTCCTATGTAGCATCTTTTCCCGTATGATGATTCCATAACACTTTAACTAAAGGAATTCTTTTATTCCTCAACTGTTTCACTTCTCTGGCCAATATCTTTAATGGTTCCTCACTGTAGGACAAATCATGTTGTACCTCTATAGATTCAACCAGAATAATATGAGAAGGATCTGATCTATATCGCTTTAGCATCGATACATGAAGCACGTTGTGAATCTTATCCAATTCTGGAGGTAAAGCTAATCTATACGCCAATGGTCCCATTCTTTCTAACACTTCATACGGTCCAATGAATCGAGGACTCAATTTACCTTTCTGCCCAAATCTGATAATTTGCTTCCATGGAGACACTTTTAAGAATACTTTATTCGCAACCTGATATTCTATACCTCTCCTTTTCAAAGAATTCATTATTGTAATTATGAAATAATATAGTGGAACCCTAAGATTAATTCTTAGAAAAATGGATGTAGGCAAGTTGTATGCTGAACCACTATAACTCTTGTGTTGCCTCTTGGGATTTCAATTGGTATCAGAGCTTAGTGCTTACTTGTACTATAACTTATCTATTTAAAAAATGACATTTTTCACAAAGACTAAACTTCATTAAGCATGAATTAAGGATGATAGATCGATCATTTCTGAATTGATATTATCTTTCAAACTCCATTTTGATGTTTTAAGATTAGCCTATGTTCTCAAAATGTCATTTTTTAAATAGGTTTCTTCATATTATGGTTTTCAAAAATTCTTAATAGAAGCCTTCATACAGCCGTACACTTCGGGTGTTACACCAGTACGTTGTTTTATGCAATTGTACAAAATCTGGCAGTAGCTTCTGTACACCTTGGTACGTCTGTACGAATGCAATTCTCAAAAATTTTAGAATTTGTCAAATTTTCATGTACGGTCATATGACTATTGTGTACACTTGTACATTTCAGTGTTTCTTAAAAACTATTTTTTCTCTCTTATGATACGGTTGTATAGTTAATGGTACGCCTGTACATGATGCTATAACCCACTTTTATAAACCTAAAATTCATTTTCTCTTTCACTCCTACCATCGTTCTAACCCTATTTTCCCATTTTCAACCTAAAATAGTCTCTTTACACCATTTTTAGTCCTCAAAGTGTTATATTTCTATGATTTTTTTTCTCAAACTCATATTCCGATCAAATTTCTATTCAAATACCTCCATTTTGTTGATTTTCCTTTAGTTCTCATGTGATTCTTATGTCCTTCTCTCCTCATCAAAATCATATAGGTTTTTCAATTTTTTTTATCTTGTTCTTATTTTCAGTATGTCCACTCATGGAGGTCTTTCTTCTTAACCTCGGGATAAGGGCAAAAGCATTCCTACTAAGGAATGCAAAGAGATGCCTCCACTATTTTGCAATCCATAATTTCTTAAACATAAAGGTATCCTTTCTAAAAAACACTTTACTCCTTGTCATTTTTCTTGTACTTTTACTCTTCGTACTGTTGGTATTGAGTCTGAGGTTATGCGTTATCTTAAAAATGCTAATTGTTCAACTATTGCATTTCTTGATAATCAGTATATTGATGCTCTGACTCTTGAGTTTCTATATACCTTCAAATTAGAAATGTATAAGTCTCGTTATTCCTACACTTTTAAAATGTTCTGTCATTCATATGAGCTTTCCAAAGCTCAATTTGATAGGATTTTTCATTTTCATGAGGATGGCATTCAAGGTGCCCCATTTTCTTACTTTGATAAACATGTCTTTTGGAAGGATATTGCCTTAAATATTCCTTTTCGTGCTTCTCGGCTTAAAGCTTCCTATTTTAAGTCTCCTGAATTATTTTACTGTCATTGCCTGATTTCTTATATGTTATTTGGTCATTTTAATTGCAATGATACATTGAGTGGTTCTGATTTGATTTTTCTTAACTCTATGGTCATTGGATCACGAATCTAGACTAGTCATTAGCTTCAGGAAAAATTTATTGAAGTCAATGATCACAATCAGCCTGGTCGAGCTGTACTATATGATCCTCATATTCTTCATATTTATTGTACTCTGAAGGGTATTCCTTCCAATGCCCCTTCTCTTAGACCTCCTGGTCCTAATCTTAATATCATGCCTACCATCGTGTAACATGCTCCCGTAGCATGGTTACCAACTTCCTAAAGATTAAAAAATTGATAATCACCCTATAAGGGATTCGAATAATTAACTTATTAAATATAATATAATTTTTTTTATAATGTATAGCACGTATAATAATATACTACCTATAAGCATTCTGTAAACCTGTAGTGGGATAATATCATAAGTCAAGCGTCTATGCATACACATTTTTAAACAATAAAGACATGCAAGCATTACTTTATTTTTTAGGGACATTCCTTGTGGTATCATTATATTGACATCGTAAGATATAAAACATAATAATTTATATATTACAACTATTTTTACTATCAACAGTACAAAAAGAGTAAGCTACATGAAAATTGAGGAGTAGGAGTTTGTCGTAGAGTCCGAGTCCTCTACCCAAAACACTATCTTAGGGATATGCTGCTGACACTGCTATATCCAGTGCTATCCTATATTACTAGTACCTACGTCCATCAATTAACAAATGCTGAGTATAAACTCAGTGGTGCTAGTAAAATGAATAATCATAAACAACATAGTAACTCACATAATACCATAAAATCATCATTTCAAATATAATCAAGCATTTCAGTATAATTTCCATTCAAAAATAAAATATGTTGTTAGCCAAATATTATTATCCTTGTAACCATCTTTGTTGTCTACCTGTGAACTTTATTACATAACCATCATTTGTACACAACCATTCACAGTGTAATAAAAATTATAACATTTCAAATGCTATTTCATCGATAAATGTTAAATGCGATGAAGTATGCTTCTGAGAATGCAATTTATGAATTGTACTCTTCCTCTATTTTTCCTTTGCTGTTTTCATTTCATTAGGCCCTTTTTCAAATATGCACATTTCTGTACTAGGTTTTCCATTTGTATGGTTCAACAAACAGGAACTCATTTCATTTTCATTCAATTTCCCATGGAAATTCATTTTATATACCAATACACTTTCATTAAACAATTCCTCACTTTTGCTCATTATCCTCCTTCCTTATTTCTCCATGATTCCCATTCTCCTTCCTTATTTTCTCCTTTCTTCTTCCATTTTCCTTCATCCTACCAATTTTTCTTCCTCATCTCTATTAATTCACTTCCTTTCCCATTCATTTTTCTTCCATTCTCTTTTACATCACTTCATCCCTTTCTTTCTTATTTTCTTTTTCCTTAGCCTTTCAATTCATATTTTAATTTATAGGGTTCTTACATTTTATTTTCTTACTAAATTAAAATTTCTTCATACTCATCACTCAAAGTCTTCCATTTCACCATTCTAATATCAAGAAACTTGGGATTTCACGGTTTCTTTAAACTAATATTTTGCAATTTTAAATTTCACTACTCTCATTCTTGCAAATTTAAATTTTAGGTTCTCGGGTCTTCTCCATGGCCTCCTCTTCTAAGGGCAAATGTAAGGCTCCAACTTCTTCCAAGACCAAAGCTAAATAACCATTTCTAATCACAATTGATATTTAAAGAGAAAGGTGTGAGCATTTAATGAATAGAGCATTTAAATTGGTAGCTATTATGAATAGTAACAAAAATCTAGCTTTTTTAAAATAGTTGTTAAAAATTTACATAAATACCCTTTTATTATTATATTAATTATATTAGCTACATATTTATTTTTTAATAAATACTTTTTTATTTTTCTTTAAAAAATTCTATCAAACTTTACTTTTTATCATCTAAATAACTATTTAACATTATCACATAATTAAAAATTAAATTGTTAGTTGATCTTATTACATTAATTAATTTTAATATATTAATGAGATTAATATTTATTATATGATAAGCTTTTAATCAAATAAATAAAAAATACGCCTTTAATTGTCATTTTACATATTTAAAGTACCAGCTACATAGAAGTTTATCAAATACTTTAATTAATCAGTTATCAGCTAACAACTATCAGTTAACAGCAATAGCCATCAACTATCAGCTCTTATGAACAACTTTACCAAATAAGCCTTAAGGAGCTATGTTTTCCAGATTTGATATTAGAGTTCTTATGTTCAATTTAAGGTCAAATAAGTATCTAGCTAATTATAGAGTTCTTGAGTTTAGCTTAAAAGAGGAAACCTTTAAGTCAATCTTCGAGGAATTTAGAGAAATTTTTATGATGTCTGTCGATGTCATTATTGAGGCCCCTCCTCAATTCAATTACTATTAGTTCTTCTCCTCATTTAAGGGCAGTGGACCATAATTTATCCTAGGTACCTCTACTTGTAGATAGTTAGCTTCCCCTATATTCCATTATATGATGGTCTTAGATAATTTTCATTTTGGATCTTGATACCTTTATTGCATATATTTAATAGAGGTTGTTGAGTTGTAACAAAAATAAAGAAAAAGGTAAAGTAAAGTTCAAAATAAATGAATTTTGCAGGACCTTACTCTTATATTTTTGGTCAGTAAGTAGGAGCCAACATGAGCTCCATGTTTGCCTTTAGTCAAATATAACTAAGACTACAAGTATCTTTTAATCAAAACATGCATTTTACTCTTATAGTTTCCTTATTAAGTAAGTATAGGCCGATATATGCCCCATGTTTTCCTTTTAAGTCAAAATATGTTAGGAAAATACAAGAATTATTTTGATTTATGATTATTTTTGGATTAATTAATTGAGGATCAGTGCCATAAGCATTTACACTCAAGCTAAAAATTCATAACAATGTAAATAAGTCCTATCCCTTTACCGTCCTTATTTCTGCAATCTTGTTTTCCTTGATTTGAAAGATTCTCATTCTTTAGCCTAACTAAACTTATTATTATGAATTATGTACATGCATTGAATAAAAGAATTTTAAAAGTATACTTACTTTTATTTTTCCAAAGGGTTAAGTTTTTTATTATAAGATTGAATGATTGGTTGAATATGTTTTGATTATGTTCATGGGATTTGAAATTAATTTTTTATATAGTGAATTTCTTGGTTTGTTTTAAGTGATTCTTCCCACTTATTATTTTAACTTTTTCTTTTTGCTTGAGGATAAGTAAAGTTTTAAGTTTAGGGGAGTTTGATATGTCATTTTCATACATAATATAACTCCATTTTTAATTATACTTTTTATAACCAAACTTAGTATATTTTCACTTCAACTTAAGCTTATTTGATTTACATTCATTACATATTGCATTCCTTAAGGTTTTGATCATAATTCATGATTTTATTATGTTTTGCATACCATTTCCCTTGTCATCTCATTACTTTTCCATATTTGCATATTCATGGCATTTTAATCTTCACTTTTCATGTCGTTTAATTAGTATTTAAGGTCATGCATCTCACTTTAATGTCTTAACAAACATTTCCATACATCTACATGCATTTCTAGGCTCACATGACTCATGTATAGCTCATATGAGTCATATAACTTGTTATCCCTTACATTTCATGCATATTTTAGCTTGCTATGACTTGTGTATAGCTTATACAAGTCGTGTAGGTTACTGTAAATTCATACTATTACATTTTTCAAGCCTTATAAGTTATGTAGATGTTATATAACTCATATGACTCACTACCCATTCATGATCATTCTTAAATACATTCCTAAGACTTGTGTATAGCTCACATGAGTCATGTAGCTCATTGTTCTAGCACGATTTCCTCATTTTGCATATACATGACTTATAGGAAACTTACACAAGTCATGTAACTTGATTGCATATCATTTCCATTTAGTTTTTGTACTCTTTTACTGGCCATTTATGCATTTTTTGGATGGTTAGGATCGTTTCATTGCAGTTAGGATTTGGGTTCATGTATATACGTATTTTTCTTATTATTTAGAAGGAGATACTTACATTTTTTAAGGTTCATCTTTCTTTACATTTAAAGATTAGATTTTACACTTAGGGAAATAATGTATTAGTTTTTTAGAGAAAGAATCTAAACACTTTCCTAATTTTACCATCCAATTTATAAACTTTAAGAGGATTTAAAGAGGAAGTTTGAAGAACAGAAGATGAAGAGCGGTTGCTGTCAAGCTTAAAGATTCAAGACTCTCGAACCACCAACCAATCAATCTATCTCTTTTATTTCTTAGTTTACAATATGTTTATAGAATTTTTTTTAACTCTTTTTATTTCAAACTTTATACTTTTCAACTTATTATGTTTGAGTAAGCACCTTAGAGGTGCGTTTAGGGTTAGATGATGTATTTGTGAATTTGAATGGTTGATGTTGAATGGCTAAATGACTTTCACATGTCTTTGTTAATTTAAATGAATGTTTAATTTATTCATGAATTAGCCATTCACAAACTTAATTGTTTACTTAGATTATATTAATTGCTTTGGAAGAAGGATTGATTAACTAGAATAACATTGGCATGCTTTAATAATTATCACCTAATAATAGGGATTGTTGTTCATGAGTATTAATACTAATGATGGGACTTCATGAATTGGTATTGGCATTTTCACTATGGAAGTAGGATCATGTTATTACTAATTAAACATTACCATTTTGGAAAATAAGTATTTGATACATAAGATCATCATTTCTTAGAAGTAATTTAATTGTTTCTCATCAACCAGTTTTTCTCATTTAACATCATACCTCCTAAATGCATCCCTGCCTTTTATTAATCAAGGAATTTACCATTAAAAGTGTTTTCTTTACTTTTACACCATTTTTTATGATTCATTAATATTTCAAGTTTTTAAAGCAAAATTCTATCAACCTCTCCATTTTCTTCAATAATCAATGAATTTTACTTGTGGTAGTTAGCATGAATTAGAGTTCCTTATGTTTGACCCTGCTACTAGCAATCGATATTCTTGCAGTGATGCTTCATATAGGATTTTAGTAAAACTTTTGATATAATTATATATGTATATTAAGTAATTAACATCATGCAAGTTTTGTTAAACTTATTACACTTAGGATTAATTTTTGTAACATATCACAATCCCTATGCACTTAGTGTCATGGTTATAGATCTCAACCCTTGACAAGGACCCATGCAATGCTCATGTAAGACACTTCCTACACAAGCCAGCCTTCAAACCCTATGGATAATCATTTCATGATCAAGCCAAGCCTTATATATGAGCATTATTAGCAATACCATCCCGATTAGAAGAGCATCATGAGCTCCTCGGATAGTACAAGCATCATATAAGGGAAATGCATAATAAGATAAGAACAAGCTATAATGTTTGAATAAATCTAGCTACTTATTTTATTGATAATGAAATTGATACATCGATTTGAATATCTGACTTTGTGTATAGGTAAGAGGAATATCCTACACTAAAGACAAGCATATCAAGTGCTTGTCATCATGCCTAATGCTCAGATATCACCCAAGGTTGACTAGTCACTCTCCCCTAAAGAGCATTAAGAGCATAGTTACGTGTGGCAAAAGGAGACATCAAAGTATTTCATCCATCACACCCCTAAAATACATAAATAAAATATAATCAGGAAATATATATTCTACCATTGAGTAGGGTAAATGTCCACCTCTGACACTCTCCCCTATTCAAACGGTCAAGGACCCATCGACTATAACTTTAAAAGTTTATAATCTTAGGTTTAACTATCAAGAGGTTTAGTGAAGTACTTTTTATCTTCAACGCCTTGAATTATGACCATTTGTGTTGATAAGCTTGATCTTCATTATTGAGATTGTTGACTTGCACCCTTGTAACATTAGCTAAAGTGTGTTTTTAGCAAACATCAACCTTGTTGTCAGCATAGGATGAACATCATCAAGTAGATAAGGAACATCAAATTTGACTCTACTCTCTTCATTATGGCAACTTTGACTCATATGTAACTCTATCTACTTGGTTGGATACTTTTACTCATCATCAACTCCATAAGTTATTGTAGCTTATCCCTTTGACATCTTCTTGATCATTATGATTATTACTTGCACTCTAGTATGCTCTAGTTAATACATGGATCAAAAACATCTTCCTTTTGGTACACAATGTTCCATCATTATGAGGACTGATTTTAATGTCATACCCCTCATGGTATGATATACTCCCGTAGAATAATTAATGATCTCTAAATAAATAGAAACCATTGACTATTCTACAAGGGATGTAAAATTTTTTTTAAAAGCATATTTTACTTTTAAACAATTAGATAGCATACATAGTTTATTTCTTATAAGTTAATATATGTAAAATTTGTACTATGTATTAAGTCTTTGAAAAAACACTTCAGAATATTAAACTTACATTACATACTTGTATTTACTGCCTTAAACATTACTTTAATTGTATGACATTATTATATAGTAAACCTTTAACTGATCCAATCCTTGCCATCAAATGGAGTCTTACTGAACTAGTGCCATGGGATCCATGTGTTTCCAACCATCTGTTAAACCTGCATCTATTAAATGACAAACGCTGAGTAATTCACTCAATGGTTCTATAAACATAAACATAGAAAATACAGTCAAACATATATCATGCATATAACAAGTTTTGTAATCTTAATCATCATAATTATAGCATTTCTATATAGTCATATAGAATATATTTTGCTTTAACATATATCCAAATCCAACATCATCATTACTATAAACATTTTCAAGATATAATTAAATTCTGTATGTACTGAGAATGCCTATCTTTTCACATTGTCATGTATTCCCTTAATTAGCAAATCATAAAATAATTAAAAATATGAATCATTATCTCTATCAACATTTAACATATAAATGGCATCAATGAATAACATCATACTCTCCGTATAACATTACTATTTATGAGCATAAACTCCAATAACTATATTTCATAACTTCTGTTATGTAACTATACCCATTGCATTAGGACTATCAATATATATTTATAGATGCATCTGTATCATTATCCATCATACCATACTATACATCATTAATCAATGTACATATCTGTATAAGTACGATTATAATGCATTCATTATTCCATCATCATGATCATTGTTACTCTTAAGCATAAGCTCCAATCATTGTATATGAATCATTATGTAGTAATGCAGTGTTGTATGTATTATGAATGTCATTTTGCTATGTACTTTCCTCTGTTTCTTGTATCATTTCATTTCATCATCTTTATGAGAATGCAACCATATTCTACATTCTTTCTCTGAATAACATACTATATAGAAACCATCATATTTCTGTAACATTTATACATATGTGCACTTATAGTGCATTCATCATCTCATCTATTGTACTTTCATAATGTATGAGTGTTAATGTTTTTCTGTGAAAATACATTCATGTTATGCATTCTCCCTCTTTTTTCTGTAACATTTCATTTCATTTGCCCTTTTCACATTTTGGGGCCATTTCATATGCACGCATGGTACTAGGTCTTTCATTTCATTTCATTTATGTGGTTCAACATACTGGAACCCATTTCACATTCATTTCTTTTCTTTTCTTTTTATTTTCCTTTTCTTTCATTTCCTATAAGAACATATTTCATATGCCTAGTACCTTTCCATTTAACATTTCCTCACATTCACTCATTTTCCTCCTTCCTTATTTCTCCATATCATGCCATGAATATGATTATGTATATAAATGTTTCATAACATGATATCTATGCATTGTGCTATGATGCTATGATGAAAATATGTAAGCATCATGATGAAGTATCATACATCATCCATTTCATACATTCAGTGACATTAATATAATGAAGATCACTTCATAACAGAAGTACATTAAAATATTGCTCATTGACCTTAATTAATAGGCCATGATATTATAACCCATCAACTATAAATCACTATTAATTATTTACTATAAATCATGACACACCATAGATTAAATAGCTCATTCAATATAATTATAAACTATAATTATAGTAACTCGTATATTACTACCCTATAACTATATATCAATCTCTGATACCTTTGTGATATTGAATCCCATAAACCAGTACTTATCATACCTTAAAACCATTTCATTCCTTACTTTTCCATCTTCTAACTTCTTTATACTATCTTCTATTTATGTCTTCCTACTTGTATAATTCGTTACATGATATGTAATTAATATACTTGATGTCATATTGAAATTATATAAGCATCAAAATATAATACCATGCATAATCTATGTTATACAATCAATATCATTAAATATAATGATGATCATTTCCTTCATCAAAATTTACCATATCACTGTGTTCATAATTCTGTATATGATAACCTTATTTGATAGATCATGATTTCATATTACATCATTTACATCCTTTCATAATTATTCTAAATATATCAACCATCATTAATCACTGTAATATAATAACATCTTAATGAAGAAGATATTCATCATATATTTTCTCTATAATCATGAACTTAAATTATCAACCTTATTAATTAGATTATGTTATCATATATTGTAAAGTATACCCTATGGAATCCATTTTCAATTTAACTTTCATCATTCATGTTCATAGTGTAGTAAAAATATATAAAATAAGACATGTAATCATATGTTAATATCAAGGCATGTTAATAACTTACCTGTCATTCCATTAATAAGGAATAAGCTAATAAATGGCACAAACTTGTGATTTCCATTCCCTTATTTAAATTTCTAATGGTATGCGTTGATTTTCCTCTGATTCACCTAAATCATAATTCAATATTCATCCTTAATTAACAATTTAATTCCATCATTATTCATCTAGAATTCACGTTTGCAATCATATACCACTATATAACAATCAATTAATCATATATCAGTTCAATCCACTTACTATATCATAGTATTACTTAAGAAATCATACTAGCATTCACCATTGTATCCACTATTATATTAGTTATTTTAGTTATCATATAATTCAAACCAAATGTAACATGTATATGATATCAACTTATTATAATCTTCATACTATTGAAAACTATGCTTGTTAAATTTTCCATCATCATACTACAAGACTTCTTTCATTAATATAGTCATCACTTATTTAAAACCATAATCTTATATAACTATTTCTTACCTTATTCTTATTGTATTCTGTTGGAAAACAATTGATATTATATCATAATACTTTAGTACATTTGATAAACATTATACTTATTTAACTTTGAATATATCTTAATCATGCACTGCTCTTATTGTTTAAAATAAATCAGTAACATCTTATACCTCTATCAATACAGTTCATTTTCATAACTTATTTGTAAGTTATATTGATATTATCTTTTAACTTCTTATAACATACACTTTTAAAACCACTTTTATTTACTCATTTGAATACTAACATAAATAAAATTTTTTGTTATTAGACAGTAGATTTTGTAAATGTTAATTTAATATATAAAATGTTCATATTATCATTCTTTAAGATATCCATAACTTACTGTCACGTCTTTCGGCTGCGTAACATGCTCCCGTAGCATGATTATTAATTTTCTATTAAGAAAATCAATAATCATCCTACAAAGGATTCCATAATGTTAATTAGCTTATTATCATATTATATAACTTCTTCATAACATCAATTAGCTTATTTAATCATCATCTTATAAACATTTAAATTTATTAAAATCCTTAATAAAACCCCATCATAAAACATTTCTACTATTTAGTCTAAACAGTGAAATTTTATATGATTACATCCTTATTTTGTTTCTAATTTAATTATATAACTAATTTTAATGAAACAATGATATTATAATACTTATTACTTAAACAATTATCATAATTTAATATTTTATCACCATATACTATCTGATTATCTCACCCATTTTATACTACTGTTTATTAATCATTTAATATCTCAACAATTAATAGCTAACATATTACTATTAATCATCTTATTAATGATCATTTAATCTTAATCAGACTCCAAATATTAATCATACCTATATTCTGCTTAAAATAATTATTGTCAAAACTAGAGCATTAAAGCAGTTAATATCATTAATTATTTAATTAATATCTAAACTTATTAAACATCTCAATAATCCTTTTTCATAACACTATCTTATAACCAGTTAATAATTTAAACAATAACATTACTTAATTATAATTCTGTTATTTATACATAATCACACCCCAATATCATTTAATATGACCATATATCACTTCCTTTAATATATTCATATAACATGTTATATGCCATAACATCCCCAATATCCACTTCTTAAGTATAATCATATATCAATTCTTCACTAAATCAAATTCCAGACTATATTTCATTTATCCTTAAGTATAACCATTTATCTTTATCTTATTAATTAAGATATCCATTATAATCATACAAGTGTGAACACCTTATAAATCATGTGTCTATGAACTCAATTAAAATCTTATTTAAATTCATATCATACCACTTAATTATTGATTTATTAAACTTCTTAAAATCAGTTAAGATACTCAAATAATTGATCATTTAAGTCTACATAAGTATCAAAGCCGTATACTTCATTCGAATTCCTTTAATGTTTAGAAATGCAATCTTAAGTTACCTATATTATAATATTACTTAACTACAATATATCATTCAATTGTTAACTTTATAAAGCCTTTAATAACACTTATCATACTTAAAAATCTTTTAGATTATAATTGTCTCAAGCTTCAAAATATACTTAAGGTCATACTTTATTTTAACCTCAAATTAAGTCAATTTACTTGACCTTAATTAAACCAATTAATACTATTTACTTATGACTTCATTAAACCTTCCAATTATACTTAATATGCTCATTTTAATACCCATTTAAATCCTTAAAATCTTTATGATCGTATGCTTCCCTTTTTGTCCATTTAACATCTTAAAATCATATCTTAAGTTAAATTTCCATTAATCATGTTTTATGCTAATATTCTTTCATTATAAGACTTCTATCTCACTTTAGTTATTAAGTTAAATAATTAATCATACTTAACATAATCAATTTTCCATAGTTTTTAAACTCTATATACTTAAAAATGAAGATTAAGCCTTAAATCATCATATTAACTTATCTTAAGCTTAGATTTCATCATCTTATTTTCTATTAACCTTCTGTTTTTAGTAAATCTCTTTAAAATCATGTTTTAGACTTACCAATAATTAAAAATGTTGCTTGAATGATTCAACCAAAAGAAAAACCATAAGACACACATACCCACACAACCACTAATCACTTTATTTATGCCCTTTTACATCACTAACCACTTTAACCATCAAATCATCAACTAAAACTAACATAAAACATTCTACCCAAACCATTAAATACTCATTTAATATACAAATCAATAGATCTATAGCCGCTTCATACTCACCAAGGCTTACCTTTAGCCAAACAACCAAAATTTCAACTAAAACTTGTTATTTTTTGGATTTTGCTATGAATTTGTATGAACTTCAACCTCTTTGACATCCTTTAGGTTGCTGCCTAACTTATATCAACATGCATGTACCTTAAAGATGGAGATCAAACAAGAAAATGAAGTTGAACAACAAGGTAGGTTTCGGTTTTTAACTAAAACTCATGGATCTTCAAGGTTTCGACCATAACTTGAAGATTCATTAGAAGAAGGTTTTGGCCATCATAGAAACAAAAGAAAACCAAGAGTATTTTAACTTTACCTTGTAGTATACTCAAAGATCTTGCATGCAACTAAGAAAAACAAGATGAAAAGATGGAAGATGAGATGAAATCTTTGGTTGCTTGCAAGAACACTTTGCTTCTTGTATAAACATGAAGAAATGAAGATCTTTTAACTCAAACTTATTCCAAACATATAGATCTTATGTTTCTCAAGAAGTTTTAAGGCAAAAATGAAGATTTAATGAAGAATATTTTGGCTTCTTTGAAGAAGAAAAGAAAAGCATAAGAACAAAGAGAGAAAATGAAGGAAATGGCTTAGGATAAAGTAAAGAGATAAGGAAAAATAAAAATGAATGGAGGAGGAAGAGATGATGTTTTGGGCAAATGATGGAGGAGGACTTGATTGAATGAAATTTGGTCAAAATGCACTCCAAATTTTGTTTGAAATGAGTTTCATTTGGAAAAATTCCTATATTAGTCCCTATACACCTCCAAAAATACATTTTAGCCCCTAATATGTATAATTATACATATATAATTTAAATTCCACCAATCAACACTCATATGCATGTATTTTATACTCTATACATACCCCAATTCACCTTATTTTATATTAAAAACCCTTCCATCTTTTTCCACTAATTCCAAAATACCAATATTTTAATTTCTCTCTCCATCCACTAACATAATTTTCAAACCCACTAACAACATTTCCAATCCTACTTCCAATTTAATGTACTAATTCAATTCTATTTTAACTTATTCTATTTTCAATCATATATTCATCTATTTATCTATTTACATAACATTAATTTATTTATCATTCATTTATGACATCATCTTACCACTTAACGATATCATCATGACATCATTAATAAAAATTATAATTACACTTTTCTAATATCTACATATTATTATATTCTTTTACTAATACCTTATTAATACATAATTACTCCTTTTCTAATACATTAAGATCATAATTAGGCTCATTTACTTACATCATGCTTATATCATCATGCTTACATCATCATTACTCAATTATGACATCATAAATAATTCCAAATCTTATTTAACTATCTTTTCATATTAGTTAACTTAGATTAAAACAATCATCTTAAGCATACTTAATTAATCATATCAAGGGTTCTTAATAACAAAATCATCAATTAACCATCGTTCAGTGGTTCCGTTTAGGGGTTTTGTATTTCAACATTAGAGCTATAAACTCTTATCTCATCATATGCTTATCATCATTAGCATAATTTCATATCATTTTCACACTAATAACATATAAAACAAGACATTTCAATCAATTCATGAATGCATAGTGGGTGCTTGATTGAGGATATGACATTTACACATTAATAAGAACATTACTAATTGCATATCACCCGACACTTTTAACTTCATTTAACCACTTTCATTTATCATGTTATATGTCTTACGTTCTAAATTAACATATCCAATTTAGTAATATAATTAAAACACTTCACTTTTAATCAATTATTGTAAATTTCATGCAAAACTTTTTATATCATTAATCAATTAAATCAATAAGCTTCCTTAAGACTCACTATAACTCTAATTAATTGATCTTTTAAGTCCTTAACATTAAGTTGCCACAACCTTCAATTAAATTACACTTAACATACTTAATAATTTAATCAATTAAACCCTCATACATTACATGACCGTGTGCATCTATATTACTCCACTTAACATTTAAAATTCATATCTTAACTCATAATTTATAAAACATGCTGTATACCCCTTTAAACACCAAAATACTTTAATTTTTACTTTAAGTTTAAATTAATTAAGAGATCCATCAATACTTATATAACATTTTTAATAACTTTCAATCATAAAACTTAATATCAAGATTAACCATTAATCATCAATTAATCATCTTTTAACTTGAGTTTTTATGACTTTTTAAGTGATTACTTAGTGATTTCATCAATTTCCTTTAAGCATGCAAGCAAGTTAATCTTCCATGCACATCATCCTCAAGAGTATTTGACCAAGCAAGGAAAAACATTAACACACACACACACCACACATAATCCATTACACTTCATCACTTTTACATCACCAACATCAAAAACTAAAACTATTAGATCTACCCTCTAAACATTTCAGCCATAACAAGTTTTCATTTAAAAACGCATAGATCTTATGGATCTAACACTAACCATATTCGGCTAAGACTCACCTTTAAGCATACAAACTAAAAACTGAACTAAACTTGACTTCCATATGATCTAACACTTGATCTTCAATGACATATTTATATACATGACATGTCATGGAGAAATAAGGAAGGAGGAAAATGAATGAATTAAAGGAAAATGATAAATGAAAAGGGTACTTGGGCATTATGAAATGAATGGAAAGGAAAATGAAATGAAATGGGTTTCAATACGTTGAACCATAGTATGATATGAAATGAAATGTAAGACCTAGAACCAAGCGCGCAAATAATATAATATGGCCCAGAATGTAAAAAGGGGCAATGAAATGAAATATGATGATATAGAAAAAAAAAGGGAGAATGCATAACATGAATGCATTCCCATATATGACATAAATCATAAATTATGATGATGATTTATTTGTTATGATGTTTTTATGCTAAATTGATCATATTTGATATACATACCATGATATATACATGATGGTGTTAAGCATGACAAATAATTAATGCATTTATATGGATTATGATGATGATAATGATATTTAAAACAAAACAATGATGATAAGGTTATTTATTATATTGATATTTATTTGAGTAAAGATAAGATATTCTACGAAACAAATGTCATAATACATGATAAGATTATATATACACGATGATGTTATATTAAGATGATATAATTGATGCTTATGATAATTATATATGATATACATGAGCGATAGGACACACATGATAAATATTATATGATTAATTATATTATAATTCATGAATTAATGGAATATGAGATAAAGTGGGAAAATGACATTTGAGAATAATTGCAAGATTTCATTATATTCTGAACTGTTATGAAATTAAGGATATTGATTATGAATATATATTTGAGTAGTCTAGATTAATATTATATCATGATGAAAGATAATATAAGACTTAAACATATGATGATTGATATTGTTGATATGATAAATTAGAGTATCAAACCATTGATGTATTGGTCGTTATAAATATTAATAATACACCAAAATAACAAGATGTGATATGAACAAATGGATGAATTAATTTAGCATCACATGGTAGACATATTATAGATATATTTACATAAATGAAATAATAATAGTTGAGTAACTATGGTTGATGTAGTATACCTGATATTTGACTACATTGCTTAAAGGTAATCTAGATAAATCATGAAATCAAGGAATAATATATGGTATATGTGTCATGGAAATTAACTAGTCATAGCAATGACATGAAATGAACTATTACCTGAAAGTGTTAGAATCAAATAACTGTTGAGATATATCA
>CANYBF011495388.1:0-19771 GCA_948192965.1 Dalechampia spathulata | reverse complement strand
CATTTATTTAAATAGTCATATGCATCATATCATATAAATCATGTTCATCATTAAATAATGCATTGGCATTTCATAACATCACTTCATGGCGTCATAAGGACGGAAGAGTGAGGTTATTGTGACATGATGAGGTGGGATATGTATTGAGATATTATAAGGAAGCTGAGTACAATCGCTTCCCATACGTTGAGTTCAGTCGCGTATGTTAATCAAAATCATTGAATGTTGAGTACAGTCGCATTCAAGAAAAAAAAATATGATGATAAAAAAAATATGATTGATGAGTTGAGATATGACAGTGAAAAACATATTGATCGAGGGCGAGTGCAAACATTGCATTTTCATAAATTTCATTCCATATCTGCATACATTCATATCAAACTGATATGGGATATTGTGGTTACGGAAATCTATGAATTATTTATGATGTTATGAACAAAATTCAGTGGTGAATCCAGGTACTACAAAATGGTGAGATGAGAATTCTAGACCTTTATTCGTACGAAATTACTTACACTGGAATTTATTTTGTATGCTACTTTATAAAAATATCATTAGCATTGAATATATACTTTCAATTAAAATAAATGATATTATTATTTGTTGCATTCATTTATTTTAGCGCCACTGAGTTTTACTCAGCGTTTGTCATTTGATGAACGCAGATCTGAGCACTTTAGACGTTAGACGGGGTTAGGGATACTCGTCGGCAGTGAGGTGCACGATTTCTGAGGATTTCGCTAGTGTTGCCCGGGACTTTCTTAGACGGACTCTTGTGGGCATTGTGTATACTGTCTTTGCTTCTTTCATTTTTGGTAATAACATTTGTTATATTGTTTTAATTTCTTCTCGATGATACCACTAGGATAACTGTAATTTGGTATATATTTATTTTCTTCTACGTGCTATAGTTATCTCAGTGTTGGATTTATTTTCTTGGCATGATTTAAATTCCTTGGCTTGAAAATTTTTATTTAGCATACTTGTGATACATTGAATGTTGCTTATTGTTATAATTATTTTTCCCTTGTAATGGAATTCTGGAGCTCAATGGAAGAGTTTCAGGGTTTCATTACGGGACATGTCACTACTTGAAGGCGTGACATAGATTTTCAAACATCATGCATATGGAAGGAGATATCATCATCAGTCTCCATGTCATACAGGTTGACACCTTTCCCCTTTTCCTTGATCAGAGCTGGTGGGGTGATGAATTCAGCAGGGCTAAGAGCCTCCTGGATCTGCTATTGCAATAGGGTCTTGAAGTCATCATTCAAGAGCTTAGCCACAGATTGGTCAATGAGCTTCTGAACTACAGCAAGTGTGGTCTTATCAAGTGTCAGGGTAGCAGGGTCAGATGAGGATGCAACATTTCTAGCGTTATGAGAGTCTGACATGGTTCTGTACATGATAGAATAAGGTTAGCATGGATGCATGAGTATGCATATGCGGTTGCGTATGGTGCACGTGATGCGACAGGTAGGATGTATGTATGACCTATGCTAGGAAATATGTGATGCCATGGCTGCAACAAAGCAAATTAGCACTCGTATGCATATTTGCATGATGCGACACGTAGGATGTATGCGTGTCCTATGCTAGGAAACATCCAGCATTATGGCTGCAAAGGAAATTTGTTAGAGAATTGCATGAGTATGCATGTATGCGTGTTTGGACAGAAAACATAAAAAGGTTAGTAAAGACATAGCATGCAGCAGCACTCCTTCCAACCTTATATCTCCACGAGAATTGGTCAATTCAAGTTCTCCTGTCCTAGGTAGGATGCTAACCCGGAGTTACACTGGGAACTCAAGGTGCGATTCTCTCAATAAGACAAGAAAATGGTTTGATCGTTGTCTGATCATATAAAGGATTACGGTCAAAACCTGACAACATTTCGACCTAGCCATATTGCTATGATAAGAGAATGTCGATGGAATTGGCATGAGGTTGTGCAACCAAACAAAATCATGAAAGGATTCTGACTCTTAGCAGAGCAATACGGACATGATCATATTGTTATGATAAGAGTACACCCATGGAATAAGCGTAAGGTTGTGCAACCATACGGAATCATGAAAGGATTCTGACTCTTAGCAGAGCAATACGGGCATGATCATATTATTATGATAAGAGTATGCCCGTGGAATAAGTGTAAGGTTGTGCAACCATATGGAATCATGAAATGATTCCGACTCTTAGCAGAGCAATACGGGCATGATCATATTGTTATGATAAGAGTACGCACATGGAATAAGTGTGAGGTTGTGCAACCATACGGAATCATGAAAGGATTCCGACTCTTAGCATAGCAATACGTGGGAGGGAAATAGGCTGGGTTTATTCAAATCCACTCATATAATAAGGCAAAGATCCATATAGCATGCAATAAGGGTCCTATTTTGGAATATTGCTAGGCTTACTACATGGGCTTTAGTCCAGTTTTGAGAACAGGCTAAGGTCTCCCGCCATGTTCTCCATAACCTATCCAACTAAATGGAATCATTGATATAGGACTATACCTTGCATCTATCCGTTAGGAATCATCGATGGTTATCAGTACAGTGTAGCGAGTGGTGAAGGCAAATATGCTTTCCCAAGGAGTTGAATGAAGTCCAGGGTGGTGTGTGTGGACTCGGACTGGTGTTATGATGCATACAATTAATCCAACTATGATGGGAAAATTGATATGGAAACTCTTAGATGCCACCACTCTTTCGCCGTGATGTCCCCAGCGGAGTCACCACTATGAGTCACAAGGGAGTCACCACCGGATTGTTCCGAATTGGTCCAACCGACCCATAGCATGAGTGCTAGTTAAACCCTTCAGAGATTGGGTTTGGGTGGTGGAGATCTATTCTATGAGTTTCCAAAATTGATTTTACCATTATAGTTGGGATTAATTGTTCTAGGCAGGCAAGCATACGAGTGTAATTGTAAGCATACAGCGCAACATGTGATTTAGCGTTTGCAAGGTTGCACGTAGAACAACATATAATGTTATATGGTATTTGGATGGTATGGCATATGCATGGTATGCAAAATAGTGAAAAAAGGTAACATGGCATATGCATGTCATGGAGCATGTATGATATATCATATGCATGATATGGCAACCTAACATGATATGTAAGCACATATTATGGCATATAGCATTATACGTTAACATTTTGGATTGTATTAGCATTCGGCGCATGCATGGCGTATGCATGATACGTGGGGTGAATGACATATCATATACATGATATATGAAGTGATGCATGTCATGGAATATGTATGACATGGCCTAATAAATGACATACCGTAAGCATGGCATGTGAAGTGACGTATAGCATGGCATGTGAAGTGACATATAGCATGGCATATGCATGACATGACATAGTGAATGACATACCATATGCGTGGCATGTAAAATGGGTGACATATCATATGCATGATACGTGAGGTGATATATGACATAACATATGCATGACATGTGAAGTGACATACCTTATGCGTGGTATGTGTATGGCATATGCATGACATGTTACTTGGATGATATACCATATGCATGGCATGTAAAATGAATGACATATCATATGCATGACATGTGAATAATGCATGGCATACCGTGTGCATGGTATATGAAGTGATGTATGGCATACAGTATGACATGCGTTATGGCATACCACGTGACATAGTGTATGACATGCAAAATGACATATATATGCATGGCAAGGCATATTGCTTGCACGTATTGGATTTGCGTATTTGGCAAAATTACATATTGTATTATGTATTGGTGTATTTATACATATATGCATATGAAATACGATACGTTATGGCATGACATATGCGTGTGTGATGTGTCATGTGACATGGCATGTGACATGATGACATATATTTAGGCAAATATAAATCTTCCATGACTAAAAATAATTAACGGCCGGAGAAAAGGATTGAAGAAATAGGGGATACACATGGGAAATAGGGGAAATTATTACAGACTGAATTAAATAATTCTACCCTATTACAAAATATCCTCGCATACATAATCTTTCGGGGTATTAAGTAATACCCCATTTCCCCTCGGTTTTTCACGATCCAAAATGTGCGAATGGAATATGCATAAATAAACAAATAAAATTCATTAGTAGTAAATCAATTTATGATTTATTTATCTAGTCCAATGCCATGTGAACGACATGAACCAAGAGTCAAAATCCATTAATTATTAGGCAATAATTACATGAATTAATACGAGCCAGATCATAAAAATTCATTTTTATAAAAATTATTTTAGGAAAAATTATTTTTATTTGATCATGGAAAATTAAATGGGAGGGCTAACATCACAAAAACTGCTGGAGAAAGCCACTCAACCAATTTAAAATTCAATCCTTTCAAAAATCGCATTTATATGATTAAAAATTGCATTTTATCATAGAAATTAATTTTGAGGCCAAAATTAATTAAATGAAATTATTTTATGACTAATTCAGAATACTTGAGCCACTGTAAAGCATCAAATACCACTGGATACATAAAAAATATAGCAAAATACGATCTGAAATGTGGTTTTTCTGGAAAAATGCGAACTATGTACGCCACACATAGGCTATGTGTGGCGCACATAGTTGAAGAATCTGCAAGAAAATTAAATCTTTCAGTACAAAAATGATCTACAGATTAAAATACACAACATTAATGAAGACAGTACCTCATTTTGAGCACGAATCAACCTCCGGTTTTGCAAACCAAACAATTAATTAAGTAATTAATTGTAATAATTAATTTTAAGGCTAAAATCAAGTAGATCTGGACAATTTTTGATAGATCCAGAACCTTAAGTGCATGGAAAAGCTACTAGAGTCACTAGAAAATTCAGATCCAGAGCGGATCGGGTGAAAATTGGGTTTTTCTGTGAAAACCGAGATCTATGTGCGCTGCATAGTTTGAAAAACCGATTGTATGGTGCACATAGATGTATATATGGCGCACATAGTTTGAAAAATCGAAAGAAAATCAAAGATTTTCAAGTAGAAACCCTAGATCCGACCCCGATCTAGGTAGATCGGAACCGAAACCAAAGTTTTGCTCAAGGATTTGCATCCAACTCAAAGAAAATAATTTTAAAGTTGAAATTATTTAAAATCTGGCTCATTTTGAGGCAGCTCCATGACACCTAAGGCATGGGGAAGCCTTAAATATTATTGAAATAGCTAGATCGGGTGAAAAACTGGCTAAAAACGGGAGAAAAATGGCTTTTTCTTTGAAAATTGGAGGCTATATGTGCAACATATAACCCTATGTGCACCACACATGAGCTACATGTGGCGCACATAGATCTATTTGCATAGCATATAGTTTGAAAAATTAAGCAAAAACAAGAAGAAATGAGGGAAAATGCAAAAATTACCTCAACGCAGTAACTTTTCTTCCTTATTCTTGCTTCATTACGTATTTAGGGAGCCTAACTAGGGTTAATTAGTCTCTAAATCCCTAGAATTTAATTAATTAAATGTTTAATTAATTTTATAAGAATTTTGGCAGAGTTTTAGCTGCTTTAGAGAGCAAATTCGGGATCCATATTTTGTGCCCCGAGCTCTATATTTATAGATCAATTTTTGGGTGTGGCAATTTTGTAATTTTTACCCGGATTTGAAAATTTTGAAGGTTATGTGCGCAGCACATAGCCCTATATGCGTAGCATATAGTTTTTGGACCGTCGCGTAGGGCCCACTAGGGCCACAATGGGATGTGTGCCCCATGCTAAATAAGTGTTATTCGACATTCTAAGAAACTTTCATGAAGGAAAGTTTTCTGAATTAAGTCCCGAAAAGGCTCCCGACCAAACATCTTTACTATGCAACGTGCGGCGCGCATAGATCTATGCGTTATGCATATAGCATTTTTGACCTATGCGCTTCGCCTTGTATGGGAAAAATGGGATGCATGCCATATGTCCAGGAAGATACAAATGATATTTCGAGTCACTTTGCAGTTATAATGTTTGCCAAATTCGGCCTCGAACGTCGAGTTTTGGCTAATGAGCCTGTTTTAGGGTTTGCGATCCTATTTCAGCCCAAAATGGCATTCGACATGCCAAAAGGTCATCCCTCATGTAGGCACCAAAGGAAATGTGTTTTATGTGCACAGAACACTCAAAATAGGCTAAGTCAGGTGGTGGGCCCGACCTATGTACTATTCATGATGAATAGTGCCTTGATGGGCCCTACAGAACAGTGAGCCCAGAAGGTGGCAAATAGCCTGCCAAGCGCTTTGTCATGAGTAAGTCAGCAAGTGGGATGTGTTCTGTGCATACAGAACACACAAAATAGAATTATAGTGGGTAGCGAGTCCCACTACTGCTTGGTGGGGCCCATAGTACGATGAGCCTGGAATGTGGCATTTGGGATGCCATGAGATGTGCCTTGCATAAGGCAGCCGTGAAATGTATTCTCTAAGTACGGAATACACTGAAATGAGCTAATACGAGAGGTGGGCCCCACCTATGTACTATTTATGGTGAATAGTGCCCAGGGCCTAAAATGTAATATTTTGCATTCTGCAATCTCCGCTTTGTATAAGTGGGAGTTGAGTATGTTCTCTATGTACAAAGCATCCATAATAAATAATAAAGGAAGCGGGCCCCGCCTATGCACTATTCATGGTGAACAGTACCAAATGCCCAAAATGCAATATTTTGCATTTCATGTGTTTTGCCTCACGTAGGCAACAGTGAAGGGTGTTCTATATGTACAGAGCACTCAGAATAAGGAAATAAGAATGGCGGGTCTGCCAAGTGCCATGGTAGGCCCCACCAGCTTTGATGTATTCTATGCACCAGAATACCCAAGGGAAGCCTACAGAGGGCTATGTGCATAATCGGGGTCGATACGGGGATTAAGACCAAGCCGAATCAACAGAAGCCCGAAATTGCACGATGGTGAAAAGTCAGGGTCAACAGCATAGTATGTATGTGACCATATTAATCATGTTTTTAAAGCCATGCTAAGTTAAAGTTATGCATCAAGTAAACGTGTGTACCATTCATGTCGTATTAATCTTGCATTACACATGTTATTTAAGATACATCTCATGTGCATTATGCTTACCATTTGATATGCATCATTCAAATAAGACTTAATAATATTATAATATGTTGCCAACATGTTAAGAATCTAAAATGTTGCATACAAAAGTTAAAGGATCAATAAAGAAAAGATGATGAATCAATATAAGATATTATTTCACAGTTATAAGATAATTTGGATTCTTTATTTTTATTAAATATATCATGAAAAGAGCTTTGATTTGGTACAAAGATCATGTAATTTTGATAAGTAGAACTCTAGATATGCATGATGCAAGTTTGCATGTACAATGCATATACCATGAATGTGAATTATCATGTACATCAATCACATGACTTGCACATGCATGACTTAAGTAATAGAGGAGGGTCATGTGATTGTCACATGACTTATATTAGGTTTTTGTTATGTTAGACATATTACATGCTAATTGGATTAAGTTAGCTTATATGTCATGACACATAAGTTGTCCAATCAGCCATGGTGCCACCCAAGCCTTATTAGACTATATAACCTAATGTTTTGTTATAAAAATATATATATATCTACCTTCTCTCTTCTTTTCACATCTTTTTACATAAAAGAAGTTAAAAATTTGAAGCTTACACAAGCAATAGGATTCAAATTTTGAAGAACTAGATCATATAATTCGAATTAACACATCCTTTCATCTCTTTCACTTTTAGCTTTTATTTCTACTAGTCTTTGAAATGATTTGCCACATCCTCATTTTTATGGCCATATTAAATGTTCATATAGTTTTATGATAATTTGATCATGCACGATTGAAAAATATTAAATGCATAAATAACATAAACTGAGTAATTTTTGAAGTGCATTATTTTGATACGATCTTAATGATGATTATGATATAAATTATATAAGATAAATATATAGGATGCGCTAATTAATGAATACCATGATCATGAAAAAAATAAATAAATACATAATTAGTGGAACCCATTAAATGTTGATATGTCGATGAATACGATGTCAATAATAATTGACATACATACATATGATTAATAAGGATGATAATTGAGTGTATGTATATTTTAATATTAAAATATACATATGCATGTATGATAAGAATAATTAAATTTACATATAAGAACTCAAATATTAAATGATACGAATAAGTATTTGAGGAATTAAAAATAAATGAGATAAAAAATGAATAATTTAATGAACGTACGAGTAGTCGTATAATAAAAGATATGTACATATGAAAAATGTAATAAAATATAATTTTAGATTAAATTAAATATATATTAAGAGTATATATGATGTTATAAATATATATATGATTAAGCAATTCATTAAATAAATTAATATTAATGAAATGCATAAGTGTGTGTGTATATATATACGGTTAATATAAATTAAATGTATAAAAAATGTATAAATGTAAGTATTGAGTGATATTTAAATTAATTATTGGTGTAAATAATATATTAATATGAAGGATTGAATAAAATAATATAAATGATATAAATAATATAATTGTAAATAAATAAATAAATATATATATATATATATATATATATATATATATATTTTATGTGGATATATATAAATGGAATTTTGAAATAATATAATTAAATTGGTATGGAAGAATGTGTCAGTGGGATTGGTAAAAGTGAAAGTGGGATGGGAAAATGTGTTAGTGGGTGTTAAAAAAAATTGTATTTAAATTATTAATGGAAAAGGATGAGAATATGAATTATGTATAAAATAAAGTATTTTAAGGGTATTAAGAACATATGGAAGGATAGGATCGGAGGAAGTTACATGAAATATGTTTAAATATACGTATTTGAAGAGTAATTTTATAGGTTAGGATCATATGGGCGAAGGTACAATGCATTTAGGTGAACCGCCCTACACTTAAACAAAATTTTACATGGTTTTCACTTTATCATCTTGTGAGCGTCGGTTTCTGCCGACCGCCCAGAGCGAGGCTTGCGATGCTCACGGACCGAGGACCGCACTTGGAGCAAAAGAGTCGCAAGGGAGTCGCCACCGGATGGTTCCAGATTGGTCTAACCGACCCATAGCATGAGTGCTAGTTAAACCCTTCAGAGATTGGGTTCGGGTGGTGGAGATATATTCTATGAGTTTCCAAAATCGATTTTACCATTATAGTTAGGATTAATTGTCCTAGGCAGGCAAGCATACAAGCGTAACTATAAGCACATAGCGTGATATGTGGTTTGGCGTTGCAAGGTTGCACGTAGAATGGCATATAATGCTATATGACATTTGGATGGCATGGCATGTGCATGGAATGCAAAATAATGAATAAAATAACATGGCATATGCATGACATGTGAGCATGAATGACATATCATATGTATGATATGACAAGATAGCATGTATATAAGCATATAACATGGCAAACAATACATATAGCGTAATACGTTTTAAATTGTATTGGCGTTGGGCGTATGCATGGTGTACGAAGTGAAATGAGTGGCGTAGCGTATACATGACATGTGATATGATGTTTAGCATGGTATATGCATGTGATGTGAAGGGGTATGCCATATCATATGCATGATATGTGAATATGATGTATGACATGGCATATGCATGGCATGGCATAGTGGTTGACATACCATATCCATGGCATGTGAAGTGATACATGGCATATCATGTGCATGATATGTGGGGTGATATATGGCATGGCATATGCATGATATGACATAGTGCATATGTACAAAATGACATGACATATGAATAATATGGCATAATGAATGGCATACCATATGCGTGATATGTGAAGTGATGTATGGCATGACATGACATAGCAGTATATGTGTAGTGGCATGGCATATGTATGTCATGGCATGTATGTGAATAGGTATTCAACATGGTATATGACATGGCATACGACATGACATGGTGTATAACAAGTGACATGGCATGGCATCATGGCATAATGACATGTGAAATGGCATATATATCCATGGCATATAATAAGTTGAATGGCGGGTTGCGTATTGGTGTATTGGATTGTATCGGTGTATTTATATGTATAAGCATACAAAATATGGTATGTTATGGCATGGTATATGCATGGCATGGCATATACGTGTGTGATGTGTCATGTGACATGGCATGTGACATGATGACATGTATATTTAGGCAAATATACGAATAAAATTTTAATGGCCGGTGAAAGGGAGTCAAGGAAATTAGGGGATACACACGAGATAAAGGGAATTAATTATTACAAGTCAATAAATAATCTACCCTATTACACAAATGTCCTCGCATACATAATTTCCTGGGGTATTAAATAATACCCCCTTACTTCTCGAGTTTGAACGATCTGAAATGCACGAATGGATTAATATGCAAAATAAATAAATAAATTCATTAGTAGCAAATGAATTTAGGATTTATTTGACTAGTCCAGTGCCATTTAAAAGCACAAACCAAGAGTAAAAATCCAACAATTATTTGGCAATAATTATATGAATTTATACGAGCCGGATCGTGAAAAATCATTTTTATAAAAATAATTTTAGGCAAATTTATTTTTATTTGATCATGGAAAATTAATTAGGAGGGTTAATATCATACAAAATTACTGAAGATAGCCACTCGACCAATTAATTCCAATCCTTTCAAAAATCATATTTATACGATTAAAAATTGCATTTTATCATAAAAATTAATTTTGAGGCTAAAATTAATTAAATGTAATTATTTTATGATGTATCTAGAATATTTGAGCCACTTTAAAGCATCAAATACCACTGGATCTATCAAAAATATAGTGAAATACGATACAAAAAATAGTTTTTCTAGAAAATCATGAACTATGCATGTCGCGCATCAGGTATGTGCGCCACACATAGACTGTGTATGGCGCACATAGTTTGTAAATCTGCAAGAAAATGAAATCTGTCAGTACAAAATCAAACTACGGACAAAATCCAGCATCTTTAATGAAGACAATACCTCATTTTGACCTCGGATCGGCCTTTGATTTGCAGCTCAAACATTTAATTGTGTGATTAAATGAAATAATCAATTTTAGGCCTAAAATCAATTAGATTTGAGCAATTTTTGAGAGATCCAGAACCCCAAGTGCATGGAGAAGCCACTGAAGTCACTGGAAAAATCATATCTGGAGCAGATTGGGTAAAAAATAGGGTTTTTTATGAAAAATGTGATCTATGTGAACTGCACATAGATCTACATGCACCACACATAGGCATGTGTGGTGCACATAGATGTATATGTGGTGCACATAGTTTGAAAAACAGGCAGAAAATCAAAGATTTTCAAGCAGAAACCCTAGATCCGACCCCGATCTAGGTAGATCGGACCCGAAAATAGGTTTTGCTTCGTGGATTTGCATCCAACACATGAAAATAATTTTAAAGTTAAAATTATTCAAGATCCAGCAAGTTTTAAGGTAGATCCAGGACACCCAAAGGCATGGAGAGGCCTTGAATGCCACTAGAATGGTAGATCGGGAAGAAAACCAGTAAAAATTGGGTGAAAAATAGCTTTTTCTTTGAAATCTGGGGCCTATATGCTACGCATATAGGCCTATGTGCACCACACATGTGCTACATGTGGCGCACATAGGACTATATGCGTAGTATATAGTCCCAAAAATAGAAGCAGAAAGAAGAAAAATGAGGAAAAATGCAAAAATTACCTCTTAGCAGTAGCAGCTTTTCTTCCTTGATCTTGCTTCCTTACGTGTATAGGGAGCCTAACTAAGGTTAATTAGTCTCTAAATCCAAGTAATTTAATTAATTATGGGCCTAATTAATTAAGTGGGAATTTTGGCAGAGTTTTTGGTGCCCTTAGAGAGCAAATTCTGGATCTCTAAAATTGTGCCCGAGCTCTATATTTATAGAGCAAAAATTGAGCATAGCAATTTTGTAATTTTTGGCTGTGGGTTTGAAAAATCAAAAGCTATGTGCGCCACACATAAGGCTATGTGTGTAGCACATAGCTTATATGTTGCGCATATAGTGCTATATGCACATCATATAGTTTTAGACCCGTTGTATGGGGCCTACTGTGGCCACATCGAGACGTGCACCCTGTGCCCTATAAGCATCATTTCGCATGCTAAGGCATTGTGCACTATAGCTCACATCCTGTTTGGTCCCGAGAAGGCTCCTGATCAAACGTCTTTTCTATGCAACATGCGGTGCGCATAGGGCTATACGTACCACATATAGCTATACGCTCCACCCTGTACGAGCGAAATGGTATGTGTGTCATATGTGAAACAAGCATCATTTGACATATGAAGACACTTTGTAGTACAAAGTTTTTCCGGATTTGGTCCCGAGAAGGCTCCTAACCAAACGTCTTTTTTATTCAACGTGCGGCACGTATAGGGCTATGCGCACCGCATATAGCTATGCGCTCCACCCCGTACGAGTGAAACGGGATGCATACCATATGTCCAGGAAGATGCAAACAATATTTTAAGTCACTTTGCAGTTTTGAGTTTTGCCAAATTCGGCCCCGAACGACGACTTTCCACTAATGGGCTCGTTTTAGGGCCTATGATACTATTCTGGCCCAAAATGGCATTTGGCATGCCAAAAAGCTGTGCCTCGTGTAGGCACCAAAGAAAATGTATTCTGTGTGCACAGAATACTCGAAATAGGCTAAGTTGGGTGGTGGGCCCCACAGCATAGTGGGCCCGAAAGGTTGCAAGTGGCATGCCAAGCGCTCTGCCTTGCGTAAAGCAGCAAGTGGGATGTGTTCTGTGCATACAGAACACTCAGAATGGATTATAGTAGGTAACGGGCCCCACTAATGACTGGTGGGTGCCATAGTGTAGCAGGCCTAGAATATGGTATTCGGGGTACCACGGGATATGCCTTGCATAAGGCAGCTGTGAAATATATTCTGCAAGTACAAAATACACATAATAGGCCAATAGGGGTAACAGACCCAACTAGTACTTAGTGGGTCCCATGGCACAGTGGTCCCAGAATGTGGCATTTGGCATGCCAAGTGCTGTGTAGTGAGTATAAGGCATTCTGTGTGTACATAATGCATAGAATAATTTGATAGAGGTGGTGGGCCCTACCTATGTACTATTTCGGGTGAATAGTGTTAAAAACCCAAAATTCCATATTTTGCATTCTGTAAGCCCTGCCTCGCGTAGGCGGGAATAAAGTGTGTTTTGTATGCACAACACACCCATAATAGGCCAATGAGGGTGGCAGGTCCCGCCAGACATCGTGGTAGGCCCCACCAAACAAGATGTGCTCTGTGCACTGGAATGCATAGGGGAAGCCACGGAGGCATGTGTGCATAATCGGGGTCGATATCGAGGACTAATACCGAGCCGAATCATCAGAAACCCGATATTGCACGAGTGTGAAAAGTCAGGGTCAACATATCTATTATAACACCCTTTTTCCTTTTCCTTTCTTATCCAACTGAAATCTGATCCTCTTTTCATCAATTATCTTCATTTTTCTTCCATTCTTTTTTCCATTATCAAGCTTCATCTTCTTCCTCTAACAAGAACCGTATCATAAGCTCACCTTTCTCACTTCAAACCTTAAAGAAAAACCAGAAATATGCTTCATCTTCTATAGCTTGTCTTTCAAATGTTAAGGATTAAGCAAGAAATACAAGCATACTACAAGATTCGGTCAAGACAATCTTATTTCTATCTTGTTCTGTAAGTGACCGAAACATTCTTTAAATGATAGCCAAAAATTGCAACCCATTCTTCATTATTTCATCTTGATTTTCAAGTTTATTTCAAGATCTAAGTGTATAAGGCTTGGCTGAAATCTTTTTAGTTTCTTCTCTTTATGATAAAAATTGAAATACTTTTCTTACATCGTTCAAAGTTTATGGGCAAATCAACTAGTTTCATGTACTTTCCAAACAAAACCACAACCTTGAAAGCTTTTGATTCCATTTTTCTTTGTTGGATCTTATGTTTATGAGCAAGCATGTGTGTATCTTTGAAGATGAGTTGAAGAATGAAGCATAAAAGATACGTTGGTAAGTAGATTGGGTACAAAATTATAGAAATGATCAAGTTTATTTTGGTTTTTAGGAGTTTGTTTGAAGGTGACCATGTTTTAATGTTAGATTTGTTAGATCCATGCGTTTTTGGGTGTTAGATTTAGTTTAATGATGGATTTTGTATGTGAAGTTGTTTTGGCTGAATTATGCTAATGTTAAATCTTTAAGTTGAGTTTGGTTTTGATGCTTTGAAAATCATAGATGAGCAGAAGAAGGGAAAATATTGGATTATGAGTGTTGTGTATGTTGAGTTAAATTTTTAATGCATGATCAAATTGAAAATAACTTTCAAATGGCTAGATCTAAATCATTTAAAATTTAAAATGGTTTTAATTTGTAAACTTTTTATTACATATGTTTAGAATTTTTATTATGATATATGATTATTGACTTGAACATGAAGTTAAAATTTAAAGGATGTTGAATACAACATCTACATGATTTTTGGACTTTTAATATATTTAATGGTTTAATTATATGGCTAAAAAAATTGAAGTATGTTGGTGTTTATAAAAATTTAATTAATTAAGGTTATAATAAATCTTATGAAAGTTTATTAATTTCATTGAAAAATAATTAAAAAATAATAATAATAAATGAAAGATGATAAAGAAGTATTGGAAATAAGGGTTTGTGTTTTGTTTAAAATGATTGAATAAAATATTAAGTAAATAAAAGTGAAATGATTTATTTTAGTAGATTTAGTTTATTAAATAAATGAAAGCTAAAAAGTGAAGTGTTTTAATTATTATGATTAAATTGGATAATTTAATTTAGAACATAAATTATATGACTTGTATATTAAATAAGTAAGGCTTAAGAATAAATGTTCAAATGATTAAGTGAATAATGCGAGAAATATATGGGTATGAAATAATTAAGGTCATTAATTGATTAAATGATTAAGTATAATAAATGCCTTTAAGAAATTTGATGAGTTAATAAATAAATAATAATATGAGTTTAATTAATTTGTTTATTAAGTATGTTAAAGTGTAAATTATTTAAGTAAGGTTACAATTTAATGTTTATGGACCTTAAGGGTCAATTAATTTGAGAGATGATAAATTTTAAGGTGGTTAATTAAGTTAACTTAATTATGGTATTAGATGATTTATATAAAATTGAAAATAATTGATTAAATGACATGATTAATTTATGATATAAAATAATTAACATGGAATTTATTTAAGTTAATGGAAATGAAAGATAATAATAAAGTATTTGAAGTGATGGTACATAGTTTATTAATGTCTAAAATTTATATGATCTAATTAGACATTAAGTACAATAAGAACTATTGCATGAAAAGAGTTAAATGAATTAATCTTAATAGATTAAATAAATGTAAGGTAAAAGTGAAGAATAGTAAATAAAGGCATATAATTTGAAATGTTTAAATTATATGAAAGAATTAAAAATATGCCATTAAATAAAGATATATAGCATGATTAAATGAAAGTGATTTAAATTGGTAATAAATGAGAAAAACAAGGATGAAAATGAAAAGGGTATGTTAAATGAAATTAGAAGAAGATATGTAAATAAGTTAAATGAATAAATTCTATTAAGTAATAATAAAATTACATGAATACAAAATTGTTTAGAGATTAATATGAGTTTAATGTTTTGAAATGTTAAACATAATTAGGTATTATTTTATAATACCATATGAATTAAAAAGGAATATAAGCCTTGTTATTTAAAAGGAATAAGTTAATGATATAATTCATATAAGATTATGAATTAAAAATAGAGTAATGTTTGTGTTAATAAAGGAAGTCCTATATTTAAAAATAAAGCATGGAAGAATTTAATTAATTATAATTTTTCATGATATGAAAACCATATTAAGTAAATATCATATACATGTTATATGTTAATATCATATTTAAGATACATATCTTAAATACCTTATCTTAAATATCATATGATATTAAACATGTTAAGATACCATATTTAAGATACATGATAATATGATTTTCTTTGACTTATGTTATGAAAAGTAAATGTTATGAATTGATGAGTAATTGATTGTTTTTTTTTATATGGGCATGTGATTTCAAGATGAATAATAGATCATTGATGATAAAGATAAATTTATTAATTAAGATAAATATTAATATGTGATTATTATGGTTTAGAGGGAAAATCAATGCAATTCATCGGGAATTAATTAAGGAAACGAAAACAAGTTTGTGCTATTTAATTGCCGATGCCTTAATAGTGGATCGGCAGATAAGTATTAACTTACCTTAATAAGTAACATGTGATTATATGTTTAATTTTATATGTTTATTACATTTTTATATGGGTGATCAATGATATGATATGGATTCTATAGATTTTATATAATATAATACATGATAAAATAAATTAATTAATGAGTAAATTAATTAAATTTATGTTTACAAGAAATTATTTGATGAGTGTTTACTTTATTAAGATATTATATTATTACGTAAATGAATGTTAATGATATATTTTGAATAATTACGAAAGCAGATAATGATGCATTGGGACATCATAATCTATTAATTAAAGTTATTATATATATATATATAGAATTTTAAATACAGTATTATAGTGAGTTTAATGAATGATAAGCTTATTATAATTATTGATATGGATTGTATAAAATAGTTTATACATGATATTATTTTCTGATAATTATATTTTCAACATGATATCAAAGTATATTGGTTATAAACTATGAATGATTTATACAAGTGAAAGGGTATAAGTATGTGATAGTATGAAGATATTATAAGATAAAAATATATAAATATATAAATATATATATGTAAAGAAATGAAATGTTTTTTTTAGATAGGAAAAGTAATTAATTTATTATCAGAGACTGAAATTAATTATACACTAATCCTGAATATACTAACACATGGATTAGAATTATTTTAAATAAGGTATTCTATCTATGATATGCTATGATTAGTATGAATAATTAATTATGATTAATAACTTGATGGATAAAATATCATGACCTATTAATTAAGGTCAATGATTGTTATGTTATTGTTTTTATGTTATAAGATGATCTATATTAATGTCAATAAATGTTTGGAATGGATAAGATATTAAATGATAGATTAACAATATAAATTGAATGATGAATGATATTTTATCAAGATGCTTACATATTTTTATCAAAGCAGCATGACATAAAGCATACATATCATGTCATGAAACATCAATGGTCATATGCATAATCATGACATGGAGACATAAGGAAGGAGAAAAATGAATGAAAATGAATAAATGATAAATGAAAAGGGTACTTGGGTATTATGAATTGAATTCCTATGAGAAATGAATGGAAAGGAAATTGAAATGAAATAAATGAAATAAATGTGAAATGGGTCCCTAATGGTTGAACCATAATAATGATATGAAAAGAAAAGAAAGACCCAGTACCAAGCGTGCATATGAAATGGCTCAGTTTGTAAAAGGGCAAATGAAATGAAATATTTCTGGAAAAATACGAGGGGAAAATGCATAGCATAAATGCTTTCTCATATATGATCATTATTATTCATATATCATAAAAGCATAGAGAATGGTAATTTTATAAACACGATAGGTGCATATGAATAAATGCTATAAGAATATGATGATTTATATATGGTATGATATTTAAAGGAAGAATGCAGGATTTGAGCATTCTCATAATGATGATGAAATATGTTGATACAAAAAATACATGAAAGTGCATGGTAAATTTACTTTCATAATATACTGTATTATTGCGTAATGACTCAAATATAATGAATGACGTTTATGTTCATTAACAAAACAAAATGTAGGCTAAAAGTATGATGTTATTTATTGATACTAATTCTATGTTAAATATTGATAGAGTTAATTATTCATATACCTAATTATCTTATGAATTGTTGTTAAGGAATAAATTCATGACAAGTGGTAAGATGAAATTAAAATATTGTAAAATTTAATTATATTTTGATAATGTCTATAACACGATAATGTTGGGTTTGAATATACGTTAAAGTATGATATAGTGTTAAGAAATTATTGATGGAATGATGTTGAAGTATACAACATTTTAATATTGACATTATATGAAAGAGTTTTTAGAAGCAAAGGCAAAAGCTTGTGCTTTTAGGTATTAGTCATAATAAAGATTGCAATATGATATAAATAATTGGTGTATTACGATGATTATGTTATATGAACATATTATAGAAATATTTATAGTAATGAGATTGTGAATATTAATATATGATTAATAATTAAGTATACATGTTAAAAGATTATATTACTCTAAGATAATTTGAAAAGTGCTATTGATTTAAGTAAAATAAGAAATGAGTAACATGGCAACAAATTTACTTAGTTTGGTCAAAATGAATTATATTTAAGTATTTCCGTGAGAAAATAATTATGGTTATAAACAAGAGATGTACCAAAATAATATGCTAATATTTATATATCGAAGTGATAAAAATGATGATTAAAGTTATTAAATATTTTATATATTATATATGTTTACTATATATATGTATATAGCACCACTGAGTGAAATACTTAATGTTCATCATTTGATGGACGTAGGTTAACAGATGGATGGAACACACAGATTGCAAAGCATCATTTTAGTAGGGCTTCCTTTAAGGCGAGGATTTAAATTAGATTAAAGTTATAAAATATTAATAAGTAATTGAAATAAAAATTAAGCCAGTAAATGAATATATGTAATGTGAGCTTAATATTTGAATATGTGTCTGCAAACTTCAACATACTACGAGTGTTATAAAAAAAATTTCACATCCTTTGTTAGGTAATTAATGGCTTCCATTTGATTGGTAATTATTAATTACTTTACGAGAGCATGTCGTGCCCACGATAAGTCGTGACATGATTATTTATAATTAATTATTGATTGATCCTTTTAACTCATATGGGTAGTTTGGAGATCATCAAAGTTGGGGATTGAAAAGTTTGCTACAACTCTTTAGACGGTTAAGAACAAAGGAGATTGGGAAATATGTAGGTGTTAGTTCATCTTTTGCCATAGCTTTTAATGATTTCTAATTGTAAAGATCCTTAAAAATATATTTTTATGAAAAATTTTAAAATTTTTTCTCTACCATTAATCATGGTTATAACTAACAGCTATAATCATGAGAAGTTTATTGGTAGACCTTATTGAATCTTTACCACTAGAAACAGTCTAAACTCATAAGCCATAACCTACAAAAAAAAATAGCAAAGTTAGATCAAACCCATTAACAATCATAAAAGGATGATAAAATTGAAAGAATTCAGTAGCCTACTGAAGCAGGGATTTAAGGGGTTAATAAAAAAAAATACAATTGCAATCAGAATTAAATCCCCTAGTCTCTATGGACTTAATATAGAGTAAGAAGGGTATCAAACTCGGGGAGCTAGGTATTATTTCAATATCCTATTATAAGATTCATTGGTTTCTATCAACTTTATGTCACGAATTGAATAGATTAGGATTATGGTTATAAAAGTAAGTATTGATTCTTAAAAATATAATTAGTTAAGTCAAATATGAATAATGTTAAAACAAACCAATATGGAGATGACATTATCTATTTGTATTATATAGTATTCTCATGTCTATATAATGTATATTCATATTATTTTCCATA